>JAOVYX010004271.1:0-38345 GCA_035668315.1 Drosera spatulata
AGCTGATCCTTGGTGTAAACCCACTTTAATAGGAAAAGCAGTCGTTTCACCAACATAGGTTCGCACACATGTAGCAGTTTCTTCATACATGTCTTTCACAATCTCGATATACCTACTCGTCAATTCTTTCTTTTCTAAAGTTTTCCAAATCACTTCTCTTGGAACAGATTCATACGCCTTTTTCAGAACGAAAAAAACCATATGTAAATTCTTCTTCTTTATCCTAAAACATTCCATTACACATCGCAAAAGGTAAATAGTTTCCATGGTTGACCTACCAGGCATGAAACCAAACTGATTCTCAGTCACCCCTGTAGCTTTTCTTAACCGTTTCTCTATCACTTTCTCCTATAACTTCATACTGTGACTCATAAGTTTGATTCCTCTGTAATTAGAGCAGTTTTGAACAACTCCTTTGTTTTTGTATATGAGAATCAAAATACTCCTTTTCCACTCATCAAGCATCTTTTTATCTATCAAAATTTTATTAAAGAGTTTTGTCAATCAATTAACTCCTTCTATCCCATGACATTTTCAAACTTCGATCGGGATTTCATCTGGACCCTTAGACTTTCTTGAGCTCATCCGCTTTAAGGCTTCCTTAACTTCTTCTGTCCTAATGCGACAAAAATAATATCGGTTCATCGTCGCATCTACATTCCCACTTGTTTCATTCAGGGACCCTTCCCTTGTGCAATTAAAGAGTTTGTCAAAATACTCTTTCCATCTATCGTTAATGTCCTCATTAGCCGTAAGAATATGCTCAACATCGTCCTTAACACACTTTACCTGACCTAAATTCTTAGTTCTTCTGTCTCTTAATCTAGCTAACTTAAAGACTTCTTTTTTTCCCTCTTTTGTGTTCAGTCTTTCATACAATTTCTCATACGATTTATTCTTCGTATCGCTCACTGTATATTTAGCTTCTTTTTTAGCGCGTCTATATTTCTCTAAATTTTCATCACTATGACATTTAAACAGAGCTTTGTAACATTCTTTGTTATACTTTATCTTATCTTGAATCTCTTTACCCCATCATCACCCCTCTTTATCCAACGATGGTTGGTCCTTAGATTGTCCTAATGTCTTCTTCGCTACACGTCGGATACAATCAGCCATCGCATCTCACATCTCATATGCACTCTCGTCAAATATCCATGGACCTTCTCTCAACAACCTCTCTCTGAAATTTTTTTGCTCATCTCCTTTTAAGTTCCACCATTTTGTCCTTATGAGATTACATTTTATTTTCTTCTTCTTTTTTATTTGAGATAGAAATACATGTATAACTAACAAACGGTGCTGAGTGGTCAAAAATTCTCGTGGGATAACCTTACACTCCTTGTAATCTTTCAGGTCTCTTCGTCTCATAAAAAAGTAATCAATTTGAGATTTGTATAAATCACTCTTAAAGATTATCAAATGCTCTTCACGTTTTTTAAAGAAGGTATTCGCAATCATAAAGTCATATGTCACAGCAAAATCCAATATACTTCTCCCTTTTACATTTTTCTCAGTAAAACCAAATCCTCCGTGAACATTTGAGTAACCATCTTTCTCCTCACTGACATATCCATTTAGATCCCCACCAATAAAAACTTTTTCTCTCTCAGGGATCGACTGTACTACTTCATCCATGCCTTCCCAAAATTGAACTTTAGCATCTTCTCCAAGATCTACTTGCGGGGCATAAGCACTTGGCATATTAATCACTTTGTTCCCAATCAACACCTTAATAGAAATCACCCTGTCTCTCCAGCGCTTGATACTAACCATATTTTTTACAAACTTTTTACGCATAATTATACCAACTCCATTCCTAGTCCGATTTTGACCGCAATACCATAACTTGAACCCCGTATTTTGAATAAGCTTAGTCTTATTTTCGGTCCATTTCGTTTCTTGTAAGCAAACGATATGAATCCCCCTTTTAATCATTATGTCTACTACCTCTAAAAGTTGTCCATTCAAGATCCCAATGTTCCAACCGGCTAAACAAACTCTATTTTTCTGGACTAATTTCTTCAACCGCATCCGTTCGTGATGCTGGTACCCTTACTCATTTTTCACTACATCCGGACGTCGATGTAGCGGTGTTTGCTCATTTTTCGAAGCACTCAGGCCGTGTAACGCGTCGCTGCTGAGGTACGCCCTAAGAAAATTTTCACAAGTCGTATTCATGTAGAGAGAACCAACGAGACTTTTTACGTGTTGGTTGTCGGCTACCTAACACACAATCCTTATCATTTTATCCGGATTTGGGACCGATTAGGAACGGAATAAAAAATTTCCAACCTTCAGCATTTAGTATGTTCGGAATCTCAAGTCAAATCTCCACTGGCATGTGCGGTGGTTTTTTCCTGGTTGTTTATTCACTAAAAGGGACAAGTAGAAGTTTGAATATGAAGTTTTGAAATTTGCAAGTGAAGGGAGCATATTTCTGATCTACTGTTCCTTCAGAATTATTCTTATGTTGATGTGCGGAACTGCGGAGACCAGTATAGGTTATCAAGTCTCTTCGTTCTCTTACTCCTGATCGATCCGAAACTGATGTCCAACCATGATATATGAGATAAAATTTGTTGATCTAAATTTGATTGTTTTTTTAGATACTCATTCCGTTTCATAATATATGCAACATTTGTTTATTTGGATTATAAAAAAACATCAAAACAATCATCATCTGTTATCGTACACCCACTATCTTCTCTCACAATTGTTATAGTAAACCCAACTAACATAAAAAAAATTCTTTCTTCATCAAATTCCACACACACATAATTCTGCGTATCGGATTTAACCGTTGTCTATATTTTGAAACGGAGAAAGGAATTGCCTTAATCGTCAGGCACTTTTTTAGTGTTGGCAAGTTGTCTTGCAATTGTTAGACATACACATTCGGGTCTTTTATCATCGATTCATATTTTTGGTGGAACCGGTTACTTGATAGGCGGAACTGGTCTTTTTGATGCACGTATATTTTGCGTGGATCAACGTCGAAAGTTTATTTCTGGTTCTCACTTGCAATGACATAACAATACAGAATGATCATAGAAAAACAGAGGTGACTTCGGATTGAATCTTGGTCAATGATTATCCCAGAATCTCCTCCGCCATTCTTGGCTTCATAATAGGACAAGAAGCTTGCTATTTTTTCTTGTTCTCTAAGTCTCTCTCTATGCAGCAGTGAAACTGTATTTGTTTAATCTGTCACTCTCCTATTCCTTTATTCGTTCTTAAAAGAAGGGTTGTAATATCCTTCATGAATGAACTATATTTGTTTGTTGTGCCCTTTCTAATTCAAATCTTGACCTCTATATATTGTTTTAATCATATACGCCAACGTATAATCTATTCTGAATGACGGAAGTCATGGAATGCTATTCCAGAAAATATGATTTTCTTGTATACATGGCAGGGTTACTACTCCTCCGACTTAAAGTTTTAGAGAAAAATTCCAGTGAGACTTGTTCTTCATGTGATGAGTCGATGACACAAATCAATCAGGATAGGTTGATGTCAATCACACAATTATAGAGCACCTTGAACTAGAAATTGTTAGCATTTAGTCCCTAACTCTGGTTAATTACTTATGTTGAGAGTTATCTACTGATCAAGCTACCGTCTTGTGGTCCTCAAATTTCCTGAAATAACACTCTTGGTGTCGGGGGCCGGGATATTTTCATCATGTGTGCGATCTCAGTTTTTCTTAATGATGTCCACCCGATTAAGGAGGTAAGTATCAGTTTATGTTCACCAATCCGAGCTTCCTCTTTAGTTCTGTTCGTGACTCATTGCTGTGCTGTCAATATATAGTTATTTTTCTTGCATAATTTCGTATACACTACATATGCATACTAGGATACATGTCGTGCTTCTACCTTCGTTCCGATGTATGGGTTTAAATTGCTTCCCTTGGCAATGTCTCGTGCTCTAGCAATATGAAGAATGCAGGATCTCATTGTGCAAGAGCTTGTAATATCCAAGTTTAATCTCAGCATTGTTGTATTGACCCCCAAGATATGATATCCATCATTTTTGCATCCTGATTTAATCGGATTTCTGTGATATGGACCTGAAAGCTGATTTCTTCTTTTGTGGCGTGCAGTCTGGTTGCTGTAAGCCTCCAACAGAGTGTGGCTTCTCATATGTGAACGAGACGGTGTGGGATCAGGTAGCAGCGGGGGTAGTGACAACTGACCCGGACTGCAACCTGTGGAGCAATGACCAGTCCCAGCTGTGCTACTCCTGCGACTCCTGTAAGGCAGGGGTCCTGGCAAGTATCAAGCACAGCTGGAGGAAGGTATCCGTCATCAACATCGTTATTGTTATCCTCCTGGTGATTCTCTATATCGTTGCGTATGCAGCCCTCAAGAACAATAAGCGCATGGATAATGATGAGTCTTATGGCGAGACCAGGATGACCAAGTCTCAACCAGGCAGGTATTTCTAGTTCTAGGACTTTGTAGCTGTAATACCCCATCAAATGCTCAGTTCAATGGTCACACGAATGGCGTTGTTTGTATTTTGATAGAAAGTGCTGTTGTTCATTCATGTTAGGTGTGTGTATGTTGTGGTATCTTAAGAATTTCCGAAAAATAGCATCAACACTTGATCATCTTCTTTGCGCTGTTGATGATAGCTTTCTAGCTTAGATTTGTCCCGGATGTTATATGTACCCTTCAACATATTTTCATCTTCAAGGTTTGACAGGTTTCTGACTTGGTTGTTAGACATCTGAAATTCGTTTCATTTACGAATATATTATCGTTGTTACAACTATGATGTACGTGCTATACTATTCCGATCTAGTGGCTTGTTGACTCGATGCATTTAGATCGGTAAATGGACCCGAAATTGTGTTGATGGCTTAACATAAATTAGCCCCAGTAATGATTGCGGATTTCGTTGTCAAACCTCTAGTCTAGGATCAAGGATGTATACTTGACTGCATCAAGGTATCACGGTTTCAGTTTCTAGACAGAATGACTGGGGCTGAGTTTCAGTGCTCATGAACATTAGGACTAGAGTTGGAACATATTTGCTATGCCCACGATCCTAAACTGTTGCTGACTTGCTTCAGCTCTTGAGCATCAGCGGGTACTACAGTAGGGTTTGCAGTTACTTTTATACTAGTTCGGCTCCACCAGGATCTTAGACGAAAACCACCGTGTGAAGAAATGACAATGGTTAATTTTAGAGTTTGTAATGTCCAATATCAAGTTCCCTATCACATAACCAAGAAAAGGTCCTCATCATTTTAATAAATATAATGACTGTTTATGTTATTGAAATCATATATATATATGTTGGGAATAGATCCCATGCAATTTGTTTTACAGATTCGTTCGTTAATAATATACCTTCTCTATCTCAGATAAATTACAACATATTATTAAAAATGAGCGTATCACATAAATTATAATATTTTTATTTTAGATAATTTTAAAATATCAAAAAATCCAAACTAGTCCTACTTTATATCACATTATTTTTTTTTCATTATTTTTTTCTCTCAGACCATTTATAATTTCTTCCACTCACTCACAAAGATACATGGATAAAACATCACAAAATCAATATATTTTTTAATACTTATATCAAATAAACAAATCGAAATTTATTTGAAATAAAAAAATACTTTATAAATAAAGATATTATACTAATAAGGTAATACGTTTTACAAATGGATCATCACACATGAAATTTAAGGCTGATTGACTATCGCAATCAACTACTATCAAGCAAAAACCCATGAGGCCATGAAAAATTAACAATCGGATTGGCACTCAAAGCATCAGAATCTTCACTTTCCACCAACCCCATTTCATTTTTCTCCACCCCAAATTAAACAAATAAAAAAAGTCACTAATCCCTCTCTTCTCTTCCATGGCAGCAGTTACAAACTCCGCATGAGATCAAACCCTCACACAACAACAACAACAACAACCGACACTCACTGATCTCAAATCCGTCGATCAAACCCTAGCCCCCATTCCCACAGATCTGCTCGAATCGGATTCGGGTTCGATTCCCAATCCCTTTGATCAATCGGATCGGTGAATCGAATCGCTGTCGAGGATGCGAATCGGTAGTATATTGAAGATGGAGTGGGTGGAGAATCTGCCGGTGATGGATCTGATGAGGTCCGAGAAGATGTCGTTCGTTCAGTTGATCATCCCCGTCGAGTCCGCTCACCGCGCCGTCACATACCTAGGCGAACTCGGCCTCCTCCAATTCCGTGACGTATGTGTCTACTCTCTCATTCATTCATCGCTCGCTCATTGACTGATATTTGTACATACGTACAACTCTTGTGTTTGGTCTCGATCGATTTGAGTATTGGAATTCATCGTTATAGCGTGATCTCGAAATAGGCTAGGTTCATGAAGAGGATTAATATGGAAGGAGGGATGAGAAGATGTGAGGGATGATTTGAGAGTGCATGGATAGATCTCTGAGTATTGCTTTGCTGAGGGTTTAGTGTGAATGTGTGCTAAATGAAGTGGTAAATGGGTGGGGGGAGAATTGAATCTTTTTTCTTCATTATTAGGTTTGATGATCGTCATGCTAATTTCGTGAATGTTGAGGAACTAACACTACTAAAAGTTCGAACAGATAGTATAAGGCCTGTATATGTATATCAAACATTTCTCATCACATGAAAGCCCTAGGCTTGAAGAGTGCACTTCCTCACCCAAACAGATGGCAGAAGGTCTACAAATGTAAAAGTAATAGTAGAATTTTTTGAAATGGTCAGGTTGAATTAGAGTTGGTACTTGCGGAAGATGGGAGCCGAAGTTGGATAGATTTTGAGCTAGTGAATAGACCAAAAACTGGATGGTTTATACGGTAAACACATTTTACTAGTTGGGAAATCCATCTGACCTCTTGGAGTTCGCGTAGTCTTGATCGCCTTACTCCCGTGGAGGACGACTCAGTACTCTTTTGGTGTTACTAGCTGCTATGAAAATTGAGTTTAGAGATTAAGAAGTTGACAAAATCTGAACATCTGGTTGGAGGAATGGGATGTTTGATGTAGAGAAACTGAGAAAGCATTAATAATCATTTAAAAGTATTCAAAAGATCTTTTTAAAGGAGTATCTGTGCATTATCTTGAGCTCCCTTGCCAACGTTAAATCCAATTTTTTCTAAAAAATCTTCTTAGAAGTTTCTGACTTTGAATCCAAATCTTTCGGAAAACTCTTCTTAGAAGCTCAATCCGATCTGATTTAAATAAAAAATGAAGCTTGGTCTAGTGATGAATCCATATGCCTATTTTAGAGAATCAGTGATGCTAGTAATGCAAAACAAATCTTAGTTTAAGCATTCTTGTTGGAGTTCAGATGCGCCATGAATCAAAATAGCGAGAGTAGTTTTCTATTGAAAATAATAAATAAGAGCTCTGTGTGCCAAGTCTTTGTGCGTCTTCTGTCCATGAGTTCTGGTGTGTCTTCTTTGATCCATTAATCATGAATCCTGAGCTTGATGTCGATTTTATGGCAGTGATGAGAACACACTCTGTCTATATTGTCCAAATTCATTTATGTGATCTGCAGTATCATTAACTTAAGGCGTGATGATAATTTGTTGACTGCAAATGATACTTGAACGTCTGCTAGTTTCCTTGAATGGACAGCATCCTGTGACATCTGATATCTTCCTTATTTTGGTACATGGGCTGACACCATGGCTTTCTGTTTATAGTTGAATGCAGATAAGAGTCCTTTTCAGAGAAGTTTCGTCAATCAGGTATCGTCTTTGCCCTGTCGTGAATGCGGGACACAAGGTTGCCTGTTGGTTTATCTTGTACCGAAGTATGCAAATTTGATAGGAGTATTAAATGTTAGTCATGTTACTTCATATCTGTAATTTACATTTGTGACGCTGCAACTCTGGTATCATTTATCTACTGCCAGTGTAAATTTTATTGTTGCATTGTTATGACTTCTGAAGGTGGTTCTTTGTTATTTTCTACTGGGTTTATCTTGGTCTGTTTAGTGGTTAAACTTTTCCCAAAACCTTTCTCCGAGATGCCAGATGCTGGCAATCTGTACTCTGATAGGCAAATTTCTTCAGAATGTCCGGCTCCTCGTTGTCCTCGGTGTGGTTGTGCTTTTGGTTATCTGAATATGCTCAATGGTCAATGGTTTTGTTATTCAATTCTCAACGCTCGCTTAATTTTGGTTGAGTTATTTGAACATTTATGCATAGTGATCATGCTACACGAGCATTGTTGATTTGAGGAACCAAACCTTGAATTTGTATGACCTTGCACTCAAAGTTCCCATGAAGCAGATTTCCTGGAAGATTTAAGGTTTGAGTTTTATTTTGCAGGTAAAGCGCTGTGCGGAGATGTCAAGGAAATTGAGGTTTTTCAAAGATCAAATTGGTAAAGCTGGCTTAGTCATATCTGGCAATCCTCCAACACAACCAATTCATGAGTTGGAACACTTAGAGGTTTCTTTCTTGCTGTTTCTTTTTCTTCTCTATTTTCCGGATACTCTTCACCATGCATGGGCTGGATTTTTATTTATTTCTTTTATTTTGTTTTGCGATAGGCTATTCCGCTATAGGAGTATGAATGTATGATTTCAGTGCTTTTGTATTGCTTTCAAGAGCTTGTTAGTGCGGTTAACTTACATCTTAATGTAATTCTGTTAGGTTTTATGTGCGTATGTAATTCAATTCTGTTAGGTTTTGTGTTTGTATGGATGCACCATAAAAGCATGCGATGCATATTTATATTAAGGAGGCATTACCTATGATTTGCAACATGATACAAGTGGTTGTTGTATGTTTCTTGCTGCCAGATTCAATTGCTTGAGCATGAAAACGAGCTGAGTGAGATGAACTCTAATGGCGAGAAGCTGTTTCAGACATTTAGTGAGCTTCTAGAGTTCAAGATGGTATTGCAAAAGGTATATTTCAAAACTTTCTTCTGCACGAATATCATGGTAATGAGCTTGGTGCTTATTACTAGCGTTGCCGTTGGGGCGTCATATCAAGGACAGTGCAAGTCGTTAACAATCATTGAGCAATATTGTTTGCTTATTCTTCTGAAAGTAGAAGTATCCGCTGCAGACTAGAACTCCAAGAGTTCGCCAGTATATGTGATTTTCAATTTGTTCCTTAAAACAGAGCATCCTGCATTACGAGTGCAGTGTGCATTGCCTTTGGTAAATACGTTTATGAAAATAATGTACTATTCATGTCCTGTAGCTTGGATGACGCCCTATTAGATCTCTTTAGTCTCATTGATTCAATTCTGTTCTTTTAAATGATTCCATGCTACGTTAATTCTATTATGAACTGTTAAGTCAAAAGCTATTCTTATACCTATTCCTTGTTTTTATCTAATTCTATATTTTCCATTTTTGTCTCCCTTCCCCCATAATCCTCCATTGGATGGCTGGAATGGGAAACCAGGCAGGTAGCTTCCTTGTTCCAGGGAAAAGTTCTGTTGCTGGAGAAGATAGAGAATTGGTTGAGAATGTGTTCTCCAATGATTCCTATGATGACTCAGCCTCTTTACTGGAGCAGGTGAATACTCCTTATGATGTATCGGCTCTTGGTATTGGTGCTCTCATTAATCTGTAAAGAAATGATTCATTTCACAGGAACTGCATGGAACACCCATTCAATCCGGTGTTAGATTCATCTGTGGAATCATAAATAAAGAAAAGGTTCTTACGTTTGAGAGGATGTTGTTTCGTGCTACAAGGGGCAACATGCTTTTCCATCAGGCTGCAGCTGATGAGCAAATCATAGATCCTATTTCAGCTGAAATGGTTTGCTCCAGCTTATGTGTATTGTCCTGCTTGTACTGATGCATATGAAGAAAGTTCTTTGAATTGTTTATCCATGTTCTCTCCCTTTTTCCAGGTGGAGAAAATGATATTTGTGGTATTCTTCTCCGGGGAGCAAGCGAGGATGAAAATACTGAAAATCTGTGATGCATTTGGTGCCAATTGCTATCCAGTTCCAGAGGAGATAACGCGGCAGAGGCAAATTACTAAAGAAGTATAGTGCTGTTGATGTTTCCGTTTTCCTTTGATGAATTATATACTCCTCTGATTTAATTATATTCTCCAAGGCTTGCAAAAATTGCGCAATTCAAATTCGCTTCTGATAAACCCTTGGACCAAGATAATAATTGACTTTCCTCCTGTAAACCAATCATAGGTTCTTGATCCACCTTCAATTATGATCCTAGATTCGTAGGCCATCCATGCTATTTTACCCGTTTGCACCAATACGCATGGAGCTGAGTTAGCAGGTAATGTTTCCCAAGGATTCAATGATTAAATGAAATTCCAAATCAAGCATGCTAGATTTGGTTAGATTACTAATAATATTGTGAGGATTCTATTTTCGTTTTGAGCTTTTGGTAGAGTTAGTTCCATCACATGATATCAAAGCAAGAGTGACATGAGATAACAAGTTTGAGTTCTAGAACCCTTGTTTGCTGTGTTTTGATGGGTTGTTTCGTGCTTGGTAGGTTGTACATAATCGTCGCTTCAAGCCCATGAAGGACATTCATATTAGGGATATTAGTTTGAGGCTTTGAGCTTTCAGTGAAGTTGGTTCTAAAACAGTATCACATGCATTCAACCTTTATGCCATGTAATCAGATTAGATGGCTGGGGTTTTTCTGTTTTGAACTGCTTGAAGCCTAGATAATAGTATGAAATTTTCTTCATATGATGGAATCTGATGTCCTGGAAGTTCCTAGTACTTTCTATAAACCTTGGACGTTTGGTTTAGCTGGTTCTCAAAAGACGCTTTCGACTGCAGGTTTTGTCTCGACTCTCGGACTTGGAAACCACATTGGATGCTGGAATTCGTCACCGTAATAAAGCCCTTACTTCTATAGCGCTCCAGTTGAACAAATGGATGAACATGGTATCGTTCATCATGCTGCAGCTTCATTGATTAAAACCCCCTTCTTCTTTCTTTATCTTGTTGGTGGGGGTTCCTTTTCTTTCTGTAGTGTTTTGAAAGCATGGTTTTCATAATCGGAATCGACAAAATTCCCAACCGCTTCGAATCGGCCGAATCGGATGATTAATATGCTGATTCGATTCGAATCTATTTTTAATCAATTTTTGGGAGAGAGAATATAATAAATAAGATAAACATTAACATAAAATGATAAAAATTAAGCAAAATAAGTAAATAACATAAACGAAAATTATAAATGTCTTCATTTGGTAATTTCACATGTTTAGTTATTTCAAACTTTAAAGTATAAGCACACATAAAATATTCAGCATCATTAGTTAGATGTACTTTTTAATTATTTGTAAATCAGAAAAATGAAGAGTGACAATGATCATCAAAATATCTTTCATAATATCTAGAATTCTCGTTAGGATCCTCATCATTAATTAGGTACAATTATTAATTTTTTTAAAATGTGTGTAATCGGTCCGAATCGACCAATGCATCCTTAATTCGTCTTATTGAAGGTCGATTCGGGTCGATTCAGTGCATATTTCACAAAATCATTGTGAATTAGAGTCGGTGGAAGCAAGAACCGTTCGGATTCACTGATTAATCGGCCGATTATGTAAACCATGTTTGAAAGGTTAATGGCGCTTCTGACAAGATAGATCGGCACTAATCGTGGAGGCACTAAGTTGATTTCAAGTAACATCTGCTTTTTCACGCCCACACCAACCATTGTGGCTTATCTATTAGCATGTGTTCACGGTGAATCAGGTCCCTTGTCGTAATTCTGACAATTGAACAAATTTTTCTAGGTGAGAAAGGAGAAAGCTGTTTATGATACGTTGAACATGCTCAATTTTGATGTCACAAAAAAATGCCTTGTTGGTGAAGGCTGGTGTCCATTTTTTGCAAAAACACAGGTGAGGTCTTCTGTATGTCTTCAAATGGTGCTAGATATTTCTGACCAATTTTTGCGGGAACTTTCTCAAGCTTTTGTGGGAAAATTGTTCTTTTATGGGTGATAAGATGGCGTCTGTGTCTTGCAGATTCAGGAGACTCTCCAGCGTGCCACATTCGATAGCAGTTCTCAAGTGGGTATTATATTTCATGCAATGGATGATGCAGATCCTCCTCCTACGTACTTTAGAACCAATCGGTTTACAAACGCATTTCAAGAGATTGTCGATGCATATGGGTGAGATTCATGTTTACTCGACCCCCTCCTCCCCAAACATAACTAGCTCTAGTATTGTCGAGCTGGAATTCTCTTCTTCCCTACCTCTTCCTTTTTTTCTCTATATGCAAGTACTGATTCCCTTTTCTTTTGACAGTGTTGCTAGGTATCAAGAAGCCAATCCTGCCGTCTATACTGTCATTACGTTTCCATTTTTGTTTGCCGTGATGTTTGGGGATTGGGGTCATGGATTATGTCTCTTGTTGCTGGCATTGTTTCTCATCGCTCGTGAAAGTAGACTCTCTTCTCAGGTATGTATCCTTCCATGCTCTCATATTGACAATAAAAGGTTAAAAGCCAAAGTCATTATGATCATATCATTATGCAAATTCCTGGCACTGCTTGTAATCTCACCATGTCGTTTCGCATTACAGAAACTTGGTAGCTTCATGGAAATGCTTTTCGGCGGGCGCTATGTGGTCCTGCTGATGTCCATATTTTCAATTTTCTGTGGATTGCTTTACAATGAGTTCTTCTCTGTTGCTTTCCACATCTTTGGTAGTTCTGCCTTTAAATGTAGAGACAACCAATGCAGGTACGTGACCTGCTGCTGATTCTATGGTTTTTCCGAGACTTGACCTACATCTACTCTTGGAGTTTTGATTGTTTCACATGGTCAGAAGATTTTATGATGGTCTGTTGGTCATTACCACTTGCTTTGCTTGTTCTTTACGCCTGTTTTGCATCGTTTATGTGGTAACATTGTGAGAATGGAGAGATCTTTCAGTCATGCTGATTCGCTGAAGAAATTGGATCGATTTTTTTCCCTTCAATCGTATTAGCTATAATGCTGTACCTCCTGTTTAGAAATTCCAATGCTTCACCTCATATTATTGTTCCTTGGGTTTGGGATTAATTGGATGCTTGATATGCTTGATTTTTTTTGGTGTGATTTGTAGCGTGACTAATAGCGTGCTCTAGGATTGATGCTTATGTCAAATTCTACGCATACCATCTTCTCCTGTTCTCCCCTTGATAATTTTTTTTTTCTACTTTTGTTTCTTACAAGTAGTTGCAGCTGTATTTTTCCAATGCTGAAGTCCAATAATGTATTTGCGCGTTCCTTGCTTTCAGTGATGCTCAAACCGCTGGTTTAGTTAAATTTCGCGATCCCTACCCGTTTGGGGTGGACCCGAGCTGGCGTGGGAGTCGTACGGAGCTACCATTTCTGAACTCTCTGAAGATGAAGATGTCTATCTTATTGGGTGTGACACAGATGAACGTGGGGATCATACTTAGTTACTTCAATGCTCGTTTCTTTAACAACTCTATCGATGTAAGGTGTGTCCCTGAATCTCATGTAAGCAATTATCTCTGATATCGAAATATTGTTGTTTCTTATGTTTGAGCGATGAGCTTGGTCCATTAGTCAGGCACTTATGTCATCAAGTTTCCACAGAAAAAATCTCCTGTTATATGGGTAAAACCAGCATAGGAATTTCTTTTCTCTGGAGCATGCTATAAGCAGGGCCCTTTAGCCTGGGACAATCGACATTTACTATGAAATGCTGTGGTATGCACGATTGAGCTGAGAACTTACTTTATACTGTTGACAGGTATCAGTTTGTGCCTCAGTTGATCTTCCTTAACAGCCTTTTCGGTTATCTCTCGATCCTCATCATAATCAAGTGGTGTACGGGTTCACAAGCAGACCTTTATCATGTTATGATATACATGTTTCTTAGTCCTATGGAAAAACTTGGGGACAATCAGTTGTTCTGGGGTCAGAGACCCTTGCAGGTATTTCTTCCACCTTTGATGGCATTGATAATTTGTTTTCTGTTTGCTTTTGTCTTGGTTGTTGATTATTCAATTGTGCTTGCAGATCTTTCTGTTACTTATTGCCATAATAGCTGTGCCGTGGATGCTTTTCCCTAAACCTTTTATCTTGAAGAAGCTCAATTCTGAGGTTACCAATCTTTTCCATCTGTTACCCCTCTTATCTTGATGAGGAATTCTATTGCCTGTTATTATTATTTATGATTATTAAGGTTGCATTTTTTTTGTGAGAGGCTGTTAAATATTAGGGAAAACAAAAAAAACCTCGAACAGTAAGAGAATATGTGCATAATTACGTGGTCAAGGGTTGTGATTTGTGAAGGTTTTTTCCATTATGTGATTGGTTTGGATCTTCGTTGCAAGTGACAGCTGTCTTCAAAATTTGTAGAAGTAAAACTAGGCCAACAGCTCCCAGAAACATTGCCCAGTTAGTGCTGTCCCTAGACTCTGTTGTTATTCGTCTTTCCAAAGTATGTGACGATCATACTAGTTATTGCATTTGCTGACGGAGACTTGTCTTGTTTGGTACTTCTGACGACTATCTTTTTACGGTGCAGAGATTTCAAGGTCGTTCATATGGTATACTCCGTAACTCCGAAATGGACCTTGATGCTGAGCCAGGATCTTCGAGACAGCATCTTGAGGAGTTCAATTTCAGTGAAGTGTTTGTTCATCAATTGATACACTCCATAGAGTTTGTCTTGGGGGCTGTTTCGAATACAGCATCCTATCTGCGACTATGGGCTTTGAGGTAAATATCTGCCTCAAAAATTTTATATCTTCCCTTTTCATATATGATGCATGATCTTTAACTTGTCTTGCAACTGAACTCTACAGCTTGGCTCACTCGGAATTATCCACAGTTTTCTATGAGAAGGTTCTTCTCCTTGCATGGGGGTAAGTGTGTTGCATCAAACTTTGTTATAGTTTTCAATATCGTGTATGTTCTCGGGAACCTGTATGTTTTCTGGGTAAGACTGCATGTGAAATTCCCTCTTCTGAGCCTAGCTGCATGTGAAAACCTTTTGGCATATGTTCTATAGTTGCTATTTAGCCTTGTCAATATGCAGGTTAATGGGGTTTTTTATTGTTCCAGGTACGACAACCTTCTTATTAAAGCGATTGGCCTTGCTGTTTTTGCTTTTGCCACCGCTTTTATACTACTGATGATGGAGACTCTTAGTGCCTTTCTTCATGCTTTGCGGCTTCACTGGGTCGAATTTCAGAATAAATTTTACCACGGCGATGGCTATAAGTTTAGACCTTTTTCCTTTGCTGCATTAACAGAAGACGACGATTGAGCGGGATTAGATTAGTATCAGGTTCATTTGTGATATCACATCCATTCTTGTAGATGATCCGGCAGTGGACACTCGATATCAGAAGAGTCAGGCAGGCCGCAGGCAGAGGTTGGCACATCAGAACTACAGATTTTGGCTGACGAAGAGGAAGGCGATTAGTGCCCTCGCTTCCTCCTACTGACACTCCGCTTAGTAGATTATCATTCTCGAAGTTGAAGAAAAAGGAGAAGAGACCTCACTGAAATTCTTTTGGATGTGTGAATAGATAAAAGGTTGTCCTTGCAGGATCGGCCGTGGTGGTCTGTTTTCTTTCTTTCTTATCTATTCGTTATACATTCAAGAGGAACTAGGACTCCCCAGGTAAAGAGTCGCTAGATTTTCGCAGTATCTGATATATTTAATCAAAGGGAGTTTCGCAAACTTAAAAACCATTTTTGTATGGTTCTATAGATTTGAGTTGACTACAGGCAAATAGATTTTTCTATTGGATGAGTTGCTGCATTTGTTACTAGCAAAACAATTCTTAGAATCAGCCTATCACGTTGCTAGCTTGCGCTAATTATTCTTTCCGACACAAATTTATGCTTCTAGTTTATCTAGAAATTGATTGTTGGTTTAGCGTTGATTTTACTCATGCGATTCAAACAACTGACCAATTCTTCTGACTTAAAGCTCTTGCATAATCAATTTAGACATTTGTGATTCGGCTGAATTGGAATTAGCCATTTGATTTTGCTTTGTGTCACGGATATTTGATCTTGCCATCCTTTCTATATGCATGCTGTTGATTCTGTGGTTTATATTTTCACCACGTGAAACTAGCAATATGATCTTATTGAGTACATCTTAAATAAGATTTCAAGCCAGCAAGATAGACTGTATGTAGTTTTTTCTCATATTAAACATAGTTAGAGGAAGAAAAATGCTAAAAATGAAGTCAATCGCTTCCTCGATCTCCAAGAGATTACAACCATATAAAAGCAAAAATTTATTTCACATAGAACTAACTACATTGCATTGGATAATGCAAGTATTTCACTTCGAATATATTGCTTGACCATTCCATGAACACAGGTCAAAATCCATCTCGTGCGTAACATGTATATGAACAAATCATCGCAGTCAAATCAGAAAATAAGATGGCATACATTTGCCGCTGCTTTGACATAATAATCACGAGTTATAGGACTGTGTGAACCTCAAAGGTAGTCCAAGATATTTAAATTTCTCGAAAAGGACTATTCATAACAGTGACCGTTGTTCAACTATTAAGTCCAAAACATCACCTACTCGTCACGTGACCATATCCCCTTCGAGTCCCGCTCACGCCCATTTCAAACACACTCACTCCACTCGCCCAATCTTCCCACTTCTTCAACTGTTCTCGCCGGAACCCTTGCATCGTCCCCGTCATGGATCCGAGCCCGTCGGGGATCTCGATCGCCGGCGAAGACGACTCTCTCGTGTCGGCATCGCCGGAGTTCGGCAATTTCACGTGTTCGCCTCTCAGGATTCTCGGATCTCGGACTCCTCGCATCCGTCGCCCTCCCAAATCCGGTTAGGGTTTTGTTGTTCTTCGATCTCTTTTAATCTGCGTAAATGAGATTAGTGTTGCATTAGATCGAGTTTGTGTTCCGATGAAATGAACATTGGTTATCAGCGATTACGTTTGTTTGGAGTGAATTTGCAATGAGTTTCGGTGTGTTAGTGTTGGGGTGCGAGATGGAGAGAATTGAAGGAAAAAGATGATGAATGGATGAAATTAGTAGCTACTGTTGCATTGGATTTCAATTGTGTCTGAGATTAGCAACTCTGGCTCGTGGTTAGTAACAAAGGGGAAGTGTTCAAGTGGAGGAATCCGATCAATCTTTGCCGTTTGTTTTCATGTTTTGTATTTCGATTTTAACGTAGCAAATTTGTGATAATTATATGGGATTTAAGCCAATTAAGATGCACTATGTATCCATTAGAGAGGAATATCTAGGGTGCTACGATTCACTGAAATGTACAACAATTCACGGCGCCGATTAGCTTTTGTCCAAGTTAGACATTTTCGCTCAAAATGATCCGTGCGGGGTTTATTTATACTCGATATTTGAAATGCAGGGACCACTGGCATAGATGCGCCCCGGAACAGTCCTTTGTCTCGCTGCAACAAAGAAAACCTCAATTCGATCAACGTTAAATCAGGTGCTCCTAATCTTAGCGTCGAGCCACAGGCAATGAAGAAGAGGAAAAAAGGAGGCGGGCACAGTTTGAGGAAAAGCCTTGCATGGAATAGAGCTTTTTTCACCGATGAAGGTAATTGGTCATGATTTCTTCTTTGGACTTTCTAGAAAATGGAGTGAACATATATTATGTGGTTCATGTGGCAGGTGTTCTCAATCCTTCGGAATTATCGATTGTTAGCGGAATTTCAAGCAAAATCGATATGGAAAAGTTATCTTCAATTTGTGAAGATGAGACAGAATTGATGCAGATTAACTCCAACAGTATTGGCAGCTTGGGAGGTCTAAAATCACTTGAAGAGGACTTATTCAAGGAGTTGCCTTGTAGTCACCCCCGTGAACAGGAAACAACCACCTTGCCGCAGAAGAAAGTTCCCCAGGTTGGCATTAGTCTAAAATAGTATTGTCAATGATCAAATTCGCTCCAGCTACGGTAACACTGATACCACCTGTACTGATGTCAGGGTTGCCATGCACCTAGTAACCTTCCTGCCCGTGCTGTTAAAGAATGTGTGTCTGCAGGAAAAGGATCCTCAAGTGGTTCTGCTTCCATTTCATATCCTTTTATATGCTCTAGGAAAACGAAGAAATACTGTTGATATTTGTTCTATCCCTTTGTTTGTGTTGAGCAAGCAGTAGTTAGCCCTTAACTCATTTGGCACACAGAAGAGGCTTTTAACTGCTAACACAACAGAAGTTGTGGCAAGAAACTCAAAGATACCAAAAATTCCTGCTGTAAAGCAGGATGCATGTGGTAGCCACGTCGCAGCTAGGAGTACTGACTCAGCAAAGGCGAACCAATCGAAAGCCTCTAGGATACCTAAATCAGGTATCCTCTTTATTCATATTTATCCTAGCTGGCAATTGTTTTGCTTGTTCTCCGGTCTCTCTTACACTGGTTTGATCAGCATTCTGCACAGTAGCATGTATTTTAAGTCGATTGTACCTTATTTATGCCGGTGGGTTTTTAAAAAAGAAAGCCTTTTGTTCCTCTACTGTAGTCACATTTCTCTAACTTGTAAATCAATAAGGGTCTGGCAACCCAAAGAGTATAGACTTGAAAGGAGACTCCAAGGCTAGGAGCACGACAAAAGCTGCAACAAGTGCTCGTGGATGCGGTCTTAAACCCAGTAGAATTCTTTCTCAGATTTCAGCAAGGAGCATGGTTTGTATTTCATTTACTTGAATTTAAGCATTTAACTGATGCTCGTTAAATCTAATAGAGGTATGTATGTTATTCTTTCAGGATAACTCTAGTAGGGAATCAAAAACACTTGCAAATCATCCACCTGCTGCTTTGAAGAAAGTCAAGGTTTCGAAGGTGACAGCGAATAAAGCACATGAACCGAGTGAGTTGGGCCAAGCCAAAGTTGTGAATGGAACACAAAAACTTGGAATCCCTTCACGCCAATTATCTGATGGTGCTGCTAGCAGTAAAGCAGTACCTGTGCAAGCAACAAAACCATCAGGATTAAGGATGCCTTCTCCGTCCTTGAAGTTCTTCAGTGAAGTAAGTGGACATCTGTAAAATGTTATTTGTAATTTGTAGAAGCACATGAATCATGAATGTCTTATTTGGTTGAATGATGTTATCTGATGTTACCAACTACTTTCAATTACAGACAAATCCACCCCCAGCTAAGAACCTGCCTCATGGGAAAATACAGGCAACAAAAGCACGCACTGGTCTTGTGAAGTCCAGCATCCCAATTGCTTCAGCTGTTGCACCATCAGACTACCGTAATGAACTGAAAACGCCACATGAAACAGGTGGGTCAAGTAAACAGGCAGACCATGTTATGTCTATGAATGACAATGTTGCACCGCAGTCTACCGGTACATCCTCTGGTTCATCTAAGCTCACATCACATGAAAAGGGCCCGAGATGTGAAAATTCAGACTCTGTCAAAACAAAGGTGCTATACAAGATGAATAACCAACTCCAGATGCAAGATTCTTGCAATGATCCTAGCAAGAAGTACCCGGAGAGTGAGTTGGTCCCTCTCAAGGATGAACTGACATATGCGGACGATAATAAGTTAGCTTCGTCAGATTTAGAATCCAAGGGGGATCACCACAAACCTCCAGTTGAATTAACCCGACTTCAACATTATGAAGATCTTATGAGAGAGAACTCCAACGTATGCCTTGAAGCAAGTCTTGTAGTGAAACCCCAAGGAGTTGAAGTGCCATCAAAGGATAGACAGAATGATTCGTCATTTAGAAATAATGGTCTCAGAACAGATTCTCAGATTGAAGATATGGTTGCCTCTTATGGCCAATGGACTTCAACGGCATCTAGTCCATCAAGTAGTGCCATCAGAAACTTGCACGCGGAGGACAATGCTCCTAAATCTGATGAAAACACCTATGTATTGCACCTGTCCAGTGAGAGAAATTTGGCGGAGGGTGCTTCCGCTTCAGGTGCTTCGGAACCAATGGGTCATGGGATTGCTATTGAAGAATCGACTGTTGATACTTCAAATAATGCTGTTGATAATGTGTCACTGAGAAGCTATACTGCTGATAGCAACACTGCTCTAGAGCATAGTCGACAAGGGGAAGTTGAGCGCCTGCACTTTGATGATGGATACGATAGCTTGAAAATCCATGATGAGACCACAAAAAGTTACGTAGCCAACAAGCAGTCACCTGAACCTATTGAGGATTATAATTCTTCGCAGTCGAAGACTGAGCTTTCCTGTGAGGGGAAACAATCTTCTGGGAAGGTTCAAGAGGATGGAACTGAAAACTTCAATGTATTTCCAGAAGTTACCTCAATCCGAGGGAGCAGACTAGTAGAGTCCCTTATGGTGAATCATATGAGTGAAAGTTTCTGCTTCGAGCATATATCCTTTGCTGCTCACAGTCAATGCCTGCAAGCTGCTGAAAATTTACAAGAGCAGGGTAAACAACAAGAGTTGCAAAATGAATCTTTGGATAGTGCTGTCCTGTTTGGTGATGGAATGAACTCAAATGACGACAGTCTTCTGAATAAATGCTCTCCTATTGAAATAGTTAATGCAGGAGATTCTTATCAGAAAGCAGCTATCTCCAATGAAGCCAGTGAGGCTCAGGTTTACGAAGCACCATCAAGCGGCTTAGAGACTGATACTTCAGATGGACCCTGTTCAAGCCTGGCTATAAATCAGCAAGGTGACAGCACAGTGTTCAGTCCTAAAAATGTCCTTCCGTCTTCTCCATTATCTGGATCGGTGAGCAACGATCAGGATACAAGTTCTGTCTTCCATCCCAGTGTTGGGATGCCTTGTTCTCAAACCCAAGGACATTTCTCTGAGGATACTGCAGCATTTGAACCGCATATGACAGTAAACAAACTAGGAATATCAGCTCTCCCAACAGCAGACACAGAGTCAGCTTCCCAATGTCATGTTCCAAATGAAGAAAGCGCCAAAGAATTGCGAGGCATGCCATGCATGGAGGAGGGGAATACTGAAATGGCGACGTAAGTGCTTTTTCTTTTTATCAACCAGTTTCTTCGTGGGATTATGCCTTTCATTGGCTGTTTTGCATCGTTTACGTTGAATGAACAAGGCCCTTGGGTCTCTCTTCCAACCTCAAGTGCTTTAAAAGATTCTTCATGGCAGGAAAACATCGGGAGTTGATGTGAACCGAGGAGGTCTTGTTATTAAAGTACCAACGACTGCCGTCCCATTCTCAGATGAGTGGTTAGCTGCAATTGAAGCTGCTGGAGAGGTAATAAGCAACTTACAGTACATAAGTTTCTTTCGCCATTGTTGTATCTACGTTAAATGCTTCAGCTGCTTGTTTCAAGGGCCCTAAGTTATGATTTTATCTTCATTCTCGTGTACCATTTGGTACGTCACGTGAATTGTCCATTGGTTGGTTTCCTTTGCTTCATGGCTTGTTTGATTAAATAAGTCATCGTTGATTCTCCCGAATGATATGGTATCTTGCAAGCTCACTTTTGAGTCTATGGATGATATCATCCTTTGCCATTGTTGTATCCATGGTGTATCTAGCTTGTTGAGGTAGAAAGATGGAAACTGGAAAGCCTAGTATTCCAGTTTCCTTACGCTTTCCAGGAACCAATTCTTCCTAACGTGTGGTGATTCCTTGATTGAAACTCTGTTCCATGGCAGGAAATATTGACCTCAAAGGGTGGGCGCGTGCAAAATTCCCCTCCTGACAAGCCGTTACCGGAGCCAAGTCCATGGTCGCCGGTATGATTCTCCCCCTACATTATCTAATAAGTGGATTCGATCATTCTGAGTTACACCAAAGTACACCCAATAAAAAGAGGAAACTTGTGGGGTAGTTTACTACTCCAGTAATTGGCAACAAGTTTCCCAGCTTATTATTGAAAAAAGACATCTGAACTAGCCCCATGAAGAACTCAGTGAAATGAAAACTTTGTTGATTGTTAGCCACGGGAGAGATTATGAAAAGAATCACCTGCAGTGCATGGTTATGCATCCTTAAATTGCGACTCGCAAGTGCGAGAAGGTACATTAAATAATCATCAAAAGCTTTCAGGAAAAAAAGGGTGTTGAACAACCAAGATTGCTATTGTGCCACTCCACCCCTTCAGTTGATCTGTTGCTTCTTTTCATCATTGTTTTTGGGACATTCCAATTCGACAAGTTCGATTGACCACACGTCGCATACAAAGTTTGTGCTTCAGAGTGTCTACCCCATTCGAGCCCTTTGAACTTTCCGTATTGACTGGGTCTCCGATCTCAAAACCAGTAGGCAAAGTCAACCAATCTAACCTCTTTTGTAAGCATATCTGAGTCACTGATCCTACAAACTGATCTCATGTTTAGTAGGCTGAGTACATAATGCTAAGTGTTGCCTGGTCATTCTATTGAACGGTCCGTTTTTGGAACAATGTTTCTGCCTTTTAGCTTTTGCGGTAATGTGACACGTGACATAACCATATGCTGCTATTTTACTCACAAATTTCAGGTGAAGCGGAAGACAACTCAAGTTCTTGGACCTTATGATTGCACCAAAATCACCAATAATCGGCATTGAAGTTCAAACAGATATTCATTATCTTTGTCGTGTATCGCTCTCATGTTTTTCATGTGCAGTGTGTATTTTCTTCATGTTATCTAGAATCTAGAACTATTTTGTAATAGTTGTCCGCAAACTTGGTAGATTCTTTAAAATGACAATTACCATCGGATTTACCACCCGGAGGGGGAGGTGGGTCACCCCAATTGTAGAGTGTAGTGTTGTATTGAAAAAATAAAAACTCCAGAGATCACTGAATCATTACGTTATCAAGTTCCAGGCTCACAGAATCCCTAAATCTCTTCTTCGTGGAGCAGTTTAGTGAGTTACTGCAGGTGATTCTTGAGCATTGTATTATCTGGTTGGCCGAACAAGATCAAACTTGTAATGTTCGAGTCATAATGGGCATTGGCTAGCAGGAGACTGCTCGGTTCCATATCTCCATGAATCACATTAACAAAATTGAGTATATTCAATTAAGTCATCACTACATCTGGTGTAGCAATGCTGGTTTCCAACTATTAATAAACTACTGAAACCTCTAAGATTTTAGCTTCATCTTCGACCTGTTAGTGAAGTATGGAAAAATACAGAACTATAGAGATGGGATGCATATACATGACATATGAGATCGTTTCGACACAATTATACCTGTATTACCGAGGTATGACATGAAAAAATTACTTGAATACTGTGGTTATATGCTAACTGAGACACGACATGGGAAGAAAAATAATACTAGAAAATCAAGCATTCAATATTGTGAAAAAATGGAAACACATCATCAATGAACTCACCATCATTTCAATCACAAACATTCAAGACAGGGTAATCAATTCAGACTAATTGAATTTTTAGCAAAAAGTAGAGATAGATGAATGAATTCTGGTATCTACCCTGCAAGATCAATAATGGGCACTTGGGCAGGTCAGCTTATGATCAATAGCAATTTATGAGGAGGAATCAACCTTGATTTGATATTATCAGATCATAGTTCAATTCAATGCCATGAATGAACCCTTCTTTTTTCTTTTTCTTTTTTTCCTTTTTGCAGATGTGAACTTTTTTTCTTTTTTTAGCATTTATCACATATGCTTTGTAATTGCAGATTATTTGCCCCTAACCAAAAATGCTTTTGCAAATGTATGTCCAGTAACAGAGATGCTCTATTGATCAAGAACCAAGATCGAGGAACGCTGTGTATAACCACTTTTCTGTAAATATGGTCAAATAATGAGGGATCGATATGAAAAAATATAAATAGAAAGAATTTTCAAGTGATCATCGAAAAGAATAATGTGTGTCGAACGTTATCTCGATCATTATTGATGGAACGAATTCTTGCGTAGTTTTATAAATGAGACATACTAGTGCATGACATATGCAGTTTACATGGACGAATACATGAGTTGAAATTGAGATCAGATTTTCAAATAAGATCACATCAGGAATGCAGGGGTAGGCAAATATCTGCATCAAGGAAGCCTATTCGAATTTAGCTTGTTAAATGGAGTAGCATATTTTTAGTCCCCTAAAGCCTAAATGCCTGTATAGTAAATATACACTGGTTTTTGCCAAAATTAGAATTGAATGGATCTTACAATTGAGTATAAGACTGTGAGGAAATTCTCGTGTTCGGGCCTTTGTGGGGGTTGAACTTGAAGTGTGTCCCAACTCTAGCAATATGTGGAATGAAACATGAAATTGCAAACTGTCAGCTTAACCATTTGGAGCCATCAGTTGCAAAACTGAATACGCTGAGCTAACATTAGTATAAGCACATCCTGAATATGCTGAACTGAAATATATGTTGAACTGTACTGTGATGAGATCATGAACTCAATTCCCTCATAGGTCGTCCCAAAACCAAACAGAGAAACCTTAATCTGAAATGGAATGATCCGTGAGTCCCGGATGGAAATAGTTTGTTAAAATGGCATGAACAAACCAAACACAATGTTTTCAATATGCTGGATCATCCTATGTGATCTCCAGCCTATGGCTTCAGCAAGTAACCTGAAAATTTGAAATGCAAGATTGTACTACCGTCGTACGATGCATGGAATATTAGAAGTGGCGTACACCTTCTATTAATACGTGTTCGACGTGATTAAGACAATGCGTTTTACATCATACAGCTGATAATGAAATATCTATTTAAACAGCTCTGATATCTCTTGTTTCTCGTTCTGTTAACACCAATCATTTTTTTCCAGACGTTTTGTGGTGAGACCGACCGATTCAAAGGATGGTTCCGGCCATTATATACACCTTCGTTAGATCGCATGCCTCTTCAATCCAGAATGCCAATCAAATTTACTCCCTTCTATCTTTGTGTCTCATATCTTTCCTATTGTTTCTTGGGTTTGATCCTAGTTTCCGGCTCAAAATGAGAAGGATTCTTTCTGCTTGTTTTGGTCGAATGGACGCTGTTCATGCAACACGCGATTCTTCATGCAAATTCACAACCCGAGAAGACATCCTCGAGCGTTTTCTAGCATTCATCCGCAATATTTCTATACAAAGTTTGCTCGGGAGGCTTCCGAAATTGAATTCATTACTGATTGCCTTGGATTTTCTTTCTAAGCTATGTCAAGCTAGTGCATCAGAACTACTACAAGCACTTATCATCCATAACGAGGTAAGCACATTTCTCATTTCTTAAAATCTTGCTTAGATTATATCAACGTTACATGCTTATCAGAAAATCAAGTTTCTACTATTAGATCTGGAAATTTTAGAAGTGTCTCAAAAAATGCATCAGTCCAAGAATCAAAATAGAAAATCAAAACTGCATCATGAACAATTTGGAAAATGAGTTCCATTAACAGAGTACTCTCAACGGTTTGTCCAAAACATGAAGCCTCCAAAACAAATGTTTTCATAGGTTTGTCCAAAATTGACCCAACACCTTTAACATGTACCAAATTTGATTAAGTCTGGCTTTATATCGTACAACTCACAATGAAAAGTACTTATTCAAGCATCAATATCCGCATTTGCTTTAACATCTTTCTTTCCCTTAATTTTGTAAACAATGACGGTTTCTATCGAGATGTTGTATGCTGATAAGATCTACCGACTTAGGCGATGGTTGTGACCATACTCTACACCTTCGTTAGATCATATGTCTTCCCTATCAAAGAACGTCTTTATTTTTTATCTATACGATTTGAGCGTTTGATCCTAATTATCACCGCTAAACCAAAAGGTTCATGCTTTAATCGAGCGATTATTAAGGAACGAGCAACCCTTCATGGAAATTCACAACCTTAGTAGACATCATCAAACACATTTCGGTATTTGTTCGCTAGTTCTCCTTACAACAATTGCTTGAAAAGTATAAATTTGACTTAATTGCCCTACAATGGTGATTTTTGAGGTCAAGCTACTAGTAAAACGACCAAACATGCCTCAATCCATTTTCCTACTAGGTTGGTACTACTAGTCTAGTATAACAATAGAACGTTACATTGATTTGCTAGTTCATGGCTCTCGTTTTTTAGATGATCAGTTCATTCTAACCCTTTCTCCTAATCATCTCACCGTATATAGCGATATATCTAGATTAGACTATACATCGAAAAAAAAAAGATTGTTATTCTCGTTATTTATTTAAGACGGGTTAGTATCGATTGAACACATATCAAAAATCAATCTGTATTATTTTGTTTTTAAGAACTATAAATGATGGATTCAATTTTTGATCTAATAAATTACTCATGATCTTAATTTTGACTCCTATTGAATATCATAAAAAGAAAATCCAACTCAACTTTTTATCCCTAAACTTTGGCTTTTCCATCTGTATTCACACTTTTACTATGGTTTTTCTATCCCATCGGAAGCAAAATCTTGCAATACCCACTTCTACCCCTCCAAATCCCAACCACCCCACTACAATCCAGGGGGCAATCTCGACATTTCGTCCCCGAAAACCACCGGCGATTTCTCCTCTCCAACCTGACATCAGACTCACGTCAGTTTCCAGCCTAGGCAAAACCGTAAATACCCCAAAACCCCAGTGGCATTCTCGAACCAGTCCCCACTATTTAAATTGACAGCAAACCAGTGATGAGGCACAGCCCAACACCAGCACTGCGAATACCACAGCAAAGAAGAAAAATCAATAAAATCAAATAAAATAAATAAATACAAATAAAAATCAAACTAGAAATCATAGGCAACAAACAAGTGTATATAATTTTCCTTTTTCATTTTTATTATTTTCTCTAAAGCTTTTATTCTGAATAATTTTATTTATTTGGTCAGTGTCTCATTCTCCCCATCTCGCGTTTCTGATCCTCTCTTCATCGCTTCATATTCTCTCTCTTGTGTGTACCCTTTTTCGCAGGTTGTTGTTGCTCTTCATCGGCCGCCGATCCGCTCACTGTGAGTACATCTCTCGACTTCCTCGATTCACTTCGATTCCGATTATTCCAATCGATTTCGTGTTTGATTTCGATTCTGTTGCTTCGAGGATCGCCGATTTTGGTTCCGATTTCGAGTGTTTTTGGTGGTTTTTAGGGTTTGGGATTCCGTGAAGTGGTTTTGCATGTGTTGATTGTTAAGATAGGTTTGGTTCGATTTCTGATTTCTCTTTTTTTTTTTTTTGATCGGAAGTGTAGTGGTTTGTCAAAAACCCTAATTGATTTCTCGGTTCTAGTGAGTTGCTGCCCGAGTTGTTTCAGTTTGTTGCGGCATTGTTGTATGGTGATTTGTATCGTCTTCGTGATTTTTGTGGGTTTAGTGGTGGCAGTGGTGGAGGTGTTTTCGGTTTCTGAGTGTAAAAGTTGAAAATGTATGTGGTTTCTTGATTTTTTCTGATTGGTAGAGGTTTATACGTATTGGTGTATGTGTGAAGTTGTTATGGTTTAGTTGCTGATTCAATCCTATTACTTTTTAATGAGTTGGGTGTTTTGGTGTGGAGGTCTTTTGGGTTTCAGAGTGAAACAATTGAAAAATGTATGTGGTTTCTTGATGTTTTATGATTGGTAGAGGTTTAGATGGGATGGTGTGTATGTGAAGTTGTCAGTTGTAATTCAGTTGCTGGTTCAATCCTTCTAAACTTTGATGAGTGTCTATGAAAGCTTGTGAAAATGTTGATTTGGAATTTCATTTCGACTTGCTAGTGTATTTGGGTGTTTCTGTTTGAGTATATGCACGTTTTTTGGTGAATAGTTATAGTGAAAGGTAGTGTTCTTATCAAGTTGTTAGACACATTATTTCCAATGTTTAGGCTTTGAGTTTTTTGAGTTTTACGATTGAGTCTGCTATTGTGTACCTGATGGTTGGTATCACTGGATTTTCTTAGTGCAACCATGAGTGACGAGGGTGAGAAGCTGTGTCCACTCTGCACTGAGGAGATGGATTTGACTGACCAACAGTTGAAGCCCTGCAAATGTGGTTATGAGGTTTGATCTCTCTCTCTCTCTCTCTCTCTCTCTCTCTCTCTCTCTCTCTCTCTCTCTCTCTCTCTCTCTCTCTCTTAATTTCTTTTGTACCCACTGTTAACAATTGAACGATCTTTTCTTGGTATAGGGTAAATGTTCTGTAGTTCATGGAAAGTATAATTGTGTCCTGTATCCGTGTTCCCTTATTTGGTATATGTGATCTGAATTTTTCTCATGTTCTGGTACATTTTTAAAAGTGTAACCATTTCTTGCAACCCTGCTCCCTCTACGTAAGGAATGCAAACATTAGAATGAAATAGTACTTCTTATTATGGTCCAAATTTTAATTAAAAATATTAAACTTTTTACCATCTTCTTCTAAAATGACTTTGCTGCTTGTGTTTGAGTTTTACTTTGACCCTTTTATGAAAAGACCCTGCTTGACTCAGGGGTTTCTATCTGCCATTTTTGCCAGATATGTGTATGGTGTTGGCATCACATAATGGACATGGCTGAGAAGGATGAGACTGAGGGTCGTTGTCCTGCTTGTCGCACTCCTTATGATAAGGAGAAGATTGTGGGGACGGCAGCTAAATGTGAAAGGTCGCTTATTTTCTCTTT
Organism: Drosera spatulata; assembly: GCA_035668315.1. NCBI lineage: Eukaryota > Viridiplantae > Streptophyta > Magnoliopsida > Caryophyllales > Droseraceae > Drosera > Drosera spatulata. Next base: position 28,511 of record JAOVYX010004271.1, read on the forward strand.
TTTATCAAGTATAAATTTCTATGCGTGTTACTTCCATGATCGACTGTGTAATGGTACTCACTACTCAATGAGTTTTATAATCACAGGTTGGCTTCTGAAATAAGCATGGAAAGAAGGAAATCGCAAAAGGCGAAGAGTAAAGCTACTGAAGCAAGGAAACAGTTGACCAGTGTTAGAGTGATCCAACGGAATCTCGTCTATGTAGTTGGTCTACCACTTAATCTGGCAGAAGATGATGTATATAATTTATTCCATCTTTTGTCTGTTTTTTTTTCCGTCTATATATTTTCTGTCTCATTCTCTGTTGCCTCTCTTAGCAGCTGCTTCAGCGCAAGGAGTACTTTGGTCAGTATGGGAAGGTTTTAAAGGTTTCTATATCCCGTACATCTGGTGGTAGTGTCCAGCAGTTTCCAAACAGTACTTGTAGTGTGTGAGTTCAAGTGCTATCAAACATTAAAGCTAACTTTATGCTGATCAGGAAAAAAATTTCATTTGTCTAGTGCTATAAATTTTATGATTCGTACTGAAGCTGACTTCAAGCCTTTATGGTTTGGTTTTGACGGATTAGAGGCCTCCTTATATGGTCTGGCCTAGGTTTCCTGAATTTCAAGTGAATCTTTAGGCTTTAGTATTCATAACTGGTGTATAGTATATTTCATGTTAATGCACTTTATCATGTTATTGTGGTCTCAGATATATTACATACACAAAAGAAGAGGAAGCAGTTCGATGCATTCAGTCTGTTCATGGGTTTATATTGGAAGGGAGATCTTTGAGGTAGATAACAGTCAAACTATTGCAAGGATCCTTCATGATTTTACATTTTCAGAATTACAAGAGGTTAAGTTGTCTTCCACAGGGCATGCTTTGGAACCACCAAGTACTGTCATGCATGGCTGAAAAATGGGGTATGCAACGATCAATATGTATTACTTTTCTTGTTGCTGTCTGGTGTTAAATGATCGCTGAGCCACTTGTCATCCAGGCATGCAACAACCCTGATTGCCTATACTTGCACGAGGTTGGTCCCCAAGATGATAGTTTTTCAAAAGATGAGATAATTTCATCTTACACAAGGTACCTAATGTTCTTTGGTTAAAGTTCTATTTGTTGGGTTGATTGGTTTAGTTTTGTGAGCTTTGACTTCTGTATTCATAATTGTTGATTTCTTATATTAACCAATTTTCTCTTCAAGTGTAAGTGCTGTTTATTTCCTTAATCATATTCTAATGCAACCTATATGGACAATATACATATTATATTAGGTAGAGCGACTTATTATGGATTAGTTATGGACAATTAAGTGATCTGTGAAATGTTTCAAATTGATTTGCGTTCAATGTAACAAGATAAAGTGGTTTCCAAAATAATACTAGTAACTATGACATATAGCTTGGAATGTGTGTTGATAGCTGATGTAACTGGCTGCATCTGATGCAGTTCGTTGACAGTGTTGTCTAATTGTGCGAGTCTTTTACCTTGTCATTTTGTCTCTAGAGTCATGGTTGATCTCTCTTTAAGGTGTTAGGAAAGACTGATTTATATCTCAAATTTCATTTCTCATGAGTTCAGTCCTGGTTTTTTTTGTTTTTTTTTTGGTTCCTCAGCTTGTAAGTTGCCTAATGTGGTCGCCACTTCTGACTATCGGTTTAATGGTTTTTTTTGTCAAGTAGAAGACCCCAACAAACTACTGGGGGTGTCAACAACATGCAAAGACGATCTGGAAGTGTATTGCCTCCCCCATCAGATGACTATTGCAGCAACAGCTCTGTGCCTTCTGCAAAGCCTGTTGTTAAAGGTGCTACAAATGTAAGAACCTCCACTCTTCTAATTCTTTGAAATGCAATAGCTGACATTACATATGATAGTTCCTTATTTGTATACCCCAGCCGTGTAGTTCCATGCTATAGTGTCATCTTTCATGACTTTGGACTGAAGCAACTGGTATTGTTTTATGATCGTTTGCATGAAACCATATCGAGCTTTTTATTTGTGGATGTTGATGTGTGATGGATGTACTTGGTGCTCTCTCAGTCTTGAGTAATCAAGGCTCTTTTGCAATCGATCTCCATATGGCCCGTTCTGTATGGATAATTACTTGAAAAATAAAACATAAGCTCTACATGAGAGGATCATATCTGTGTCTTTTGCGCATTAAGTAACATCATAACTGAACTATGGTCCTTTGATGAATCACTTTCAACATATAAAAAAATGATGAAAAATATAGCATTTATTCAACTGTGCAACTTGGATAGTTATAAAATTGGATAATTTTCTAATGGGAATATGAAAGGTGAACTTTTCCAATAGTGATTCTTAATTTTGACCTAAAGATGTGTTAGACCTGGGAAAACCGTGATATTGTTACCTGATGTTCATGGTGCTGGTGAATCTTGTGTAATTGATGGATATCTGTCCACAGACTCCTGTAACAGGTGTTAGGGCTTCTACCCCACCTAGTAGTTCTTGCCGGGCCGGTGCTCTTCCCCCAGCAGCTTCTTGGTAAACGTTTTGAAATGCTGACCATTATGTTTCCTGCGCTGGCTGTTCGTGCAATGAACCCCTTTTTTTCGTGTATCAGGGCAGCACGCTCATTAAATGTCCAGTCAGCAGGCGGAAGCATGTTTTTTGCAAATGGACCTTCTAAGCATAATTCTGAACCATCTGGAACAGGGGCAATCGCTTCTATTGTTCCAGGTAATACGCAGGCATCAGTTGTTGGTGTGGGAAAGCAGCCCCTTCGGCTGGAAGAAAGTGGTCTAAGGCAACCCAATAGTAAGTTAGAATCTGTGGAACCACTGCAGTCCCATAATGGGACAAATCCTGGAAAGAATGTATCAGATGTTTCAGTCACTCCTTCAGCTCCTGTGCCTGTGGTATCAGCTGGCTTGCTACACAATACCATTTTGGGGACTGGTGATATCAGCAAAGGAATAGGAGTTTTTTCCAGTGGCCCTCCTAGTGTTGATGAACACTTTGATCTCTCATGCGTTGAGAAGGATATTACAATTCACGATGGTCAGCCTCAGAAATTTAGTGCTGATGCTTCATCTGTAAATGCGGATAAGCAAGTAAAGGTGGATGATTTTAGATCCCGTAAACTTAATGGTTTTAACTGGGATATGCGTTTGCTAACTGGAAATCATGGTTTGCGGCTGGGAGATGTTAAGAAATTTGATGAACAGTTGGTAGCACCAGTGGTCAAAGCTTCCACATTTGCAGGTGAGCTCGATAATACATCAAGGGATGGTCTTGATTGGAGATCTGATGTTATCCCGCCTGCTGTACAGAATATGTTCGCTGGAACTCTGGAGACCTCTGGTATACAGATGCCTGTTGATGCATCATCATCCAGTTTGACGCTTGCAAAATCATCTTCTGGTAGTCTTTTGAGTAATCAGTTTGCAAGGACTCTGCAGCATGCTAATGCTAATGATGCTGTTAATTACAACTCAAATCCCCCTCTTGTACATAAAAATGCTAGCACTAGTTTCGCGACAGCGGTGGAAGAATCTGCTGCATCTGTTTTATCAAATGGGCACTTGGAGAATTGTATCAGCTCCCCATACATGGCTGATAGGCTCTCGAATGAGGGGAGAGAGATCCAGAGGGGAAGATTTGATGGTGATGTGGCTACTGCAGACCCCAACCATAACTTGGATATAGAGAGCCGCATTATATCCAACATTCTTTCTCTGGATTTGGATAGTTGGGATGAATCCTTGACGTCCCCTCATGATGTGGCTAAATTGTTGGGTGAACCTGATAAACCACATACGTCCTTTGGCATACCGAGCTCTCAGAAAGTTCAAAACAGCAACCAGTCTAGATTTTCTTTTGCAAGGCAGGATGAGTCAAGGAAGCCATTATTTGATGCTGTGCAATCAGTTAACATGTCAGGGGAAGGATCTTTAAGAAATTCGTTCAGCCAACCATTCAGTGAAAATAGAGAGACATATGTGCCTTCACTTGGTACTGATCTCGGATTACATCAATGTGTTACACCTCAGTCTGACAATTTTCTTAGCAGTCAACCTGGATTCTCCTCGAGTAAGAATTCATTTGAGTTTCAATACCAGTATTCTTAGCTGGTTTTTCTTTACATTTCTGTCTCATCTTCTGTTGTGTAACTTATTACTTGCGTTGTGATGCTGCTTCTAGTACTTACCGATGCTATCTTGTGGATATGGTTTTCAGCAACAAAAACACCTATCTCAGCACCTCCTGGTTTTTCCATGCCAAGTAGGTTACCCCCTCCGGGTTTCCCTTCTCACGATAGAAATGCTCTAGTCGTGGACTTCAAATCAGGTGTAGCAATCTGATCAATTTGGTTTTTTTCTTTCTTTTATTTTTTAATGATGAACTCGTGTGTTGGATAATCTGTTTTCTGTTAATGAGGTTGAAATCTGACATATTTTGTCCCTTTTGCAGGTATCCATTCCCCTGATGCATCCTCCCTGTTGCGAAACACATACCAAATATCATCGGGTGCAAACATGAGTGGTCATGGAGATATTGAGTTTTTGGATCCGGCTATATTGGCAGTTGGCAAGGGGAGACATAGCAATGGAATGAACAATTTAGGCTTTGATTTTCGGAGCATTTTCCCAGCTCAGTCTGCAGCTTCTGTAAATGAGGTTAAACTTCAACCTTTGATGCATTCGTCACTGGCCTCTCACCAAAACCCTAGATATGGTAACGTTACAGATGGTTTTGCAATGCCAAACGATGCTTATAGTTTTGCTTCGAGGCATATTGAACAATCAGCGGCCAGGAATATTTCTCCTCTCTCACAGTTGCCTCTCCATCAGCCCAGAAATTCTGTAATGTCGAATGGCCATTGGGATGCTTGGAGTGAACTTCAGGCAGGTAATGATATAGCAGAGACCCTCAGGAGTGAGAGACAGGGTTATAACAAATTGTATGGTGGATATGAAGATCCCAAGTTTCAAATGCCTAGCTCTGCTAACCTGTATAACAGAAGGTCATTTGGGATGTGATCTTATGCTTTATTTCTCTCTTGGGTCAGAACATGTTTGATGGATGATTGCTGACCTTTTGTCCCAATGATGGCATTATTGAGATAAGATGAGACTGTGTGGCAGCCCTTGCGTTGCAACGTGAAGGAATCCAACATTCTGGAAGCTGGGTGTTTGGTGTAACCAAATGTATTTGGCTGCTTTGCTTTGTTCATAGTGAAATGGACCTATGACTGATTCATCATACAAGAGGTTTTTGACTTCAGTCATAGATGACAACCTGTTGCCGAATTTTCAGCAATAGGTTGAGCTGAAGCTAGCAAGAGTATCCATACCTTGGCAACGAGTTGGTTCCTGCAGCTCCAGCGTACGGGTTGTATTTCCTGTAGCAGGTTGCTTTCAATTTCCTTCTTCTGTGGTCTTTTTCTTTAATCTGTGTGGTCTGATGGAATAAAAAATTGTGCTTTCTTTAAATTGTTGCATATTTCATCCCTGTATTTTTTTTCCTATTTAAGTTTGTACCCATTATTGGGCAATTAAGTGACAGCACGTATACAAGATGAGTGTAAACGAGATGAAAATGTTAAGGTGGATATGTGGACATACAAGAATAGATAGGATACGAAATGAAGTTATCAGACAGAAAGTGGGTGTGGTTCCAGTAGAAGATAAGATGAGGGAGTCACGACTTAGATGATATGATCATGTGAAACGCAGAGCAGTCACAACTTCTGTTAGGAGATGTGAAGTTTGGGAGTTAGCACATGTCAAGAGAGGACGAGGGAGATGTAAAAAGACTATGAGAGAAACCTTGAAGTATGATATGGCCTATCATAATCTTATAAAAGATGATGTACATGACAGATTGAAATGACGCTATCGTATTCATGTAGTCGATCCCACTTGATGGGATAATGTGATAAAGGTTGGATTTGTTGTTGTAAGTTTGTACCCATTATCTATTACAGTCATGCACACTGGAATCTCTATCAGATGATGGCTTAGGGTGCCTATTCGTATAGGATGTTGACCCTGACAGTAGACTAACTTTTTAATTCAAGCTCAGCCCATGGTGTTGCAATCTGGCTCCATACTGATACAATGTCGTAAACTAACCCCCTACTTACGCAAACTAACCCCATAGTTATGTTGACTAGCATGTACACCGCTTATTTGATGATTTGTATTCTTGAAACTTCCATCTGCTGCCTATGCTGACTTTGTGTTTTGCTTGTCTTGATGCCATTCATGTCCTAAATGGCATAAAGAGATAGCATATGGCCTGATTTTTTACTCTCTGTCTTCGATGCTTTTCAGGCAAAGTCAGTAAATACAGAGACATACAAAGATGCAGTACAAACATATCTGATGGCTTTTGGTCTATGATCCTCGGCGGTATGTGGTGTTGCTTGCTTTTGGAAGTTCAAAAACCAGGTGTTGATTGCAGAGTTCTTTTCATCAATATGATATCTGCAACTCATTTTGACTGTAAGTTGTAGGTGTGATGTGATTGTGAGACATCTGACTATACTTTTTCCGTGTGAAACTGCTGTGATCTTTTTTAAATAGAAAAAGAGGAAGTCATATGAAGATTGCGTATTCTACTTTCTCTACTTTTCACCCTTCAATCATATTTTGTTGTTTCCTGATATTTAACTGTCGAACCACAGGATTTGTTTTTTTTTTTTTTTTTAGTGTTTACCTGGTCGTTTGAGGAAGAGCCAAATTGGCATTGTGATTTCTGAATATCTAGGGGTATTCTTGGCTAATGTGTACATTTTGAGTCATCGGAGAAATCTCCAGATATAGGTTTGGTTACTGCTATGCTGTAGAAAATATGAAGACTAATGATGGTTGATGACGGTATAGTGTAACTGGTATATGGAAATGTTCATGAGTTCGCAAAATTGAGTTGAGGGGTGCAGGTGATGCAAAGACTGGGTCTACAAACTGGCATGTGAAGGATTAGTTTTCCATTACAGCGGTAACATGACTTACATCTGCTTATGTTATATCCGTTTGCCTGCTTCCTCTGATTTATATATACATTTGGCATATAGCAAGTGTATTGTATGATAGGTGCTGCATCTTTCCTGTCAATCGATTGCGAGACAGGATCGTTGATTAATGATTGTAGGCACATTCTGTAACGGGTAATTTTGCAAGTGCTGGGTATATTTGTTTTGTGAGATGAATGATTTCTTATGTTGATCTCTTTTACGTACACCGTATGAGTGTCTTCAAATAGTTTTTGAATATACTTGCCCAGTTGCTTGTGAAATGCAGTTTAGTTGGTTTGCCCGTTATATTCACAAATAGAGACGGACTTATTCCTGAATGGTGAATTAGATTTGGTAAGCTATCTTTTGGACATCGAACTAGTCTATTTATACTTTTTATCTGATTCCTTGCCGTAAGTATTTGGCCTGGTCTCTTAGTCGTTTCAATTCAAAGATTGTGGTTCTATGATATGTAGACGCTTATCGAGACATCTTGGTTGCTGTTATAGCCTTGTATGAGATATATCAATGTTTGTTCTTCCAGTGAATGGTTGGATTCCATGTATTGAGATTTGTGAGTCATCTTCTCTCTTTAATAAACCATGTGCATAGGCTGAGGACTACTTAGCTGATTCGATGGTGTCCGTTGGCTTCTATCTTGCAACTGCTATACTGATACCAACAAGGCCTTGACCTAATGCTACCCTGCCGGAGTTCATATATAATGTTATATCAAGGCGTCTTCAGCAGTGTCTTTTATAGTAATGACACAGGGAGGTTACGACCATTTATCCTAATTTACAAGCTTACTGTCTGTAAAAGTCGATATAATGTGAACGCTATTGTGCAAGAATCTACCTATACATTTGGGATCACGGAGTTCATTAGCAGAGCGTCTGAGTTCTCTTGGAGCGGATCAGAACCTGAACAGCGGAGCAAGTAATAGTTGGTTGTTTTGGGAAATTTGTGCGTATCATAAAAATGATTGGCACAGCCACCATCGTATAAAAAGCGTGAAGTTATAGCATTAGCCTATAGGGAAGTTTCTTGCTATTGAGCAGTTAAAGTGGTGGATATTGGCGACATATCAACAACCCTATAAATGGGGAAGTGGTGTTTGTATTTTGTACTGTATAAAGAGCAGATAGCTTTTGGAAAAAGGAAGAAAGAGAGCCGTGTGATTTTGGGTCTAACAATACCTTTTGTGCGACCAGTATACTTGTGCGATTTTGGATGTGCTTTTGTGGTGTTCTGACAGAAGGTTCTCACAATTGTCTAAAAATGAAAATTATGGTATTTGTCTCAGAAGATTATAACGATAGACGAATGTATATTGATACAAGAGTTGGATTTTGTGACAAATCTCACCCCAGCTTTACCCATTGTAAATGAATGGGAGTGTCGGTAGATAAATATTTCTTTTATTTCAAAAAAATTATATTTGTTATACACATAAATCAAATATAGCATATATCACGAATTATAATCCTGGTATAAAATGACATTTGTATCATATTATTTACTGATAACAAAATAACACGTCAGAATATACAATAAATAATACAATTATCATATAATGTTATAACTAATATGAAACAGATGGAGTAATAATGAAGGACGAGATAGTGCAATGCAGTGTAAAAAGGTATGAATGGAAATTTTGAACTTTTATGTCGAGGTGTAGTATATTTTTGTGGAATAAACAAATATGGAAAATTTTGGATCGAGTAGAAGACTACTGGTGTGTCCTTTGTCCACGTAACGCATCCATGGAGCCACCGTAGTAAAATGCTGAACATAGAGATGAAAATAGGCGAATCTGCCTTGAACTAAAAGTTTATTTATAAACAAATTAATGCAATGTGCAATACGCGTTTCGTGTGGAATCTTGTCTCACCGAAACTCACCCTAATTAATCCTTCCTTCCACGCGAAGCAAAAGGGTTTGTACCATTGTACCATTGTACCATTGTACCATTCCACTCTCTTCTTTTTCTCTCCAGCCGACTTTTTTTTTTTTTCCCAATGAATTAGAAATAAAATTATATCAGGACATAGATGGGGGATCTTTTGCAATATTACCAAAATATACCACTTCGAAAGAAAGAAGGAAAAAAAAAAAAAAAAAAACCCACCTCAATCTACGACAATATCGTAACGATTTTTGCTTTTTCTTTTTATTTTTTTAAAAAATATATATATCTTCATCAAATTTCTTATTTTACATATTTCTTTTTATCTTTTATTATATAAATAAAAAAAGCTGTTAATGTAACGTAATACAATTAGTTATCGAAAACCTCCTTTTAACCGTTGGATTAAAGAAAAAAAAATCAAGATAGTTTTAAATCTTATTAATTCAAGGGTTAAAAAAATCAAGACAATTTTGTGTTTTTCTCCAAAATTCCACTCCCCCTTGGTCCGAATCCCACGCGCTGCCATCACAACCACCACCATCCACATTTGTTATTGTAACGTCTCGATTTTCAAATCCTTTTCTAAAAATGCTAATGGCATTACTGTTGTTGTTAGGGTCTCACAAATCTTAACCAGCTAATTCAACTTAACTTAGCACAGAATGAAATTTAAATAATTATACATTTTAGACATAAAGAATCTAAGTACACAAGTGTACTTATTTGTTATATATTTAACAACAGAAACTGAAAAATTAAATCTCATACATGAAAAGTAAGAAAGTAGAGAGACAATAAAAAACCAACACCGTGAGCTATATGACCTCGGTAACGTACCGGTCCCCTCTTTGGAGAAAGTAGAAAAAGGAAAGAAAGAGAGAACAATCTGTCCTGAAATCACAACAAAATCTGTCATACAATTAACATACATGACAGAC
>JAOVYX010004272.1:0-10364 GCA_035668315.1 Drosera spatulata
CCCAAGGCTTTTCCAACCACCTCCGGATTTAACACAATCCTCCTCCCCCTCACATTACTCGTGAAATGCATAAATTGCGACTTATCTATTTGAAAATACGCATAAAACAAACGCACAATATCCGAATAACACCTTGTGTTTCGGTTTGTCACTAAGTCACCCCACCCTTGCGCCTCAAACCAAATCTTCAACCTCCCAAATTGGTTACTCTCAAACCAATTCAAATCCACAACACAACCACATTGGATTTTCTTCACCAATTGAGAGCGATACACATTACGATATTGATCGGAAACAAAGTCGGATACACGAACATTGGTTACCGATGGTTGTGGTTGAGTTGGAGTTGGAGTTGGAGTTGGAGGTGGCGGATTGTTGGCGCGACGATTAAGATGCGATGAAGATGAAGATGCCATTGTCTAAATTTTACGTAAAAAAGTATTCAAACAATGAAACAAAAATTTTACTAAATACCGAAGCCCCTTTACCGGTTATTGGATTTTGGATCGTTCAAGAGGTAAGCTTTGACACTTCTCCAATCCGATTTGATGGCATAACTTCAAGGCTTCTTGATTACAAGTAAATGGGATGTATTTTGTGGACTTTCAGATTAGTGCGGAAGTAATGAAGAAATGAGATTTTCTTTGATGAATATGAAGTAAACAATGAATGATTTGCTTGGAATGAGTAGTTGTTATTGAATGGATGAAACTTTATTTATAGAATAGCATGAATATATTTGATGGACATATATGACCCTAAATATAGCCGTTATATAGTTGTTGGAAGGGACATTTTGGTCATTTTCCTTTAAAAGAGCCGTTAGGAAATAACTTTCACATCAAAATTTCGTTCGCGTTTTTCCAGAAACGTCAACGAAATTTATAAAACCGTCACCGATTTTGTAAATATGTCAACGGTTTTCCCATGTCCAATCAGGACAGAATGGTTGATATCTGAGACCTGAGAAAACTGTCACCGGTTTTGAGGAAACGTTAACGTTTTACCAATAAACGGTAACGTTTTCGAAAAACCGTCATCCGTTTTTTCAGATCTCAGATACCAACCTTTCTGTCTGGATTGTGCATGGGAAAACAACCAAAACCGTCATCGGTTTTTACCAACGGCTCTTTTTTTTAAAAGGGTTTTCGGTTGATCGGGCCGGACGGATAAAAGTCCGGCCCGTCCGACCAACCGGAAGCCCGGACCATGGGCCAGGCCGAATAGGCATCCGCCGGAGGCAAAGTCCATTGAGCTCGTCCGACCAAGGCCCACAGGCCGGGTCGACCCGCCCGAGCTACAGTACCGGGCTTCAAAGCCTGGACCAAAATCCGGCCCGACCCGCTAAGTTGACAACACTAGCTCAAATTCTATGTGGGTAATTGCCATCAACTCCATTGCAGAAGAGGCATATAACTTGACATTGGTTTTCATTGTTTGAATGTAATGTTTGGATCTTACGTGCTGATGAAATTTTAGGATTGCTTTTCGATATATACATATATTACACTTGTTGTTCGGGTTGAAATATTTACCACGATATTGCCTAATGCCTACTGATAGCGTTGATACTTGGCACTTCCTGCTATTTCAGCTTCTGGTTATTTTCTTGCGTTTCATTGCCTCCTTTTGTCCTCAGATTGTCTCCTGCATTATATGCTTAAAAAGTAGTATATCTTATATTTGTGTATAACTGATGCATATTATACTCTTACAGCAGTTTTAATGTACCCTCCTCTCAACGTCCCAGGCAGCATTTCAATCCATTTGGACTCATCAGGTACCCTCTGAATTGATTATAGCTCAAGCTTTGTGAATCTTATTAAGCTTGTGATTTTTTTCATAGTCTCTTGCTTTTGTTAAAGTGTTAATGATTGAAATTGCCGAATTGCTCATGTGATAATCTCTTTTTGTGTGATTTAATGTCCATCGAAGGATAATCTTCCCTGTTTTATGCTGATAATCTCCTGAGCAATATGATACATAGATCATAATTTAAAATCGAAGGAGTTATATTTCATCGAATCATAATAGTAACTACTGACTTTACCCAGAAAGGGAAAAATATTTGCTCTGACTTTCCCGTATAATTGTCTCTGTCCTTATTGACTAGTCACCGGACCCGTTAGAAGTTTTATTGAATTTTGAATAATATTCTCTTTGGGTATAAATTTTGAATAATATTTATCTCCTAGCAAAATGACTATTTATGTCTTTTTGTGAAAACTAATAACTGCTTAGAAAACATAATTAGTGAATAACAGAAAGATATTCTCAGCGCCTATCACTGTACTCCAAACTATCAAACAATCGGATTTTTTTTATGCTTCCAGGCTAAACTACTGCAAGAAGGTGCACATTGCAGAGGGCAGACGAAGGAAGCCATCAAACCACCATGGCCTTCCTCATCAGCTTGAAACAATACGTCAGTCAGGTTCAGGCCCGACTGACAGTAACAAAAAAGAGTAGGGTGACGGTGACGGTCACTCTCCCTTTAGATGTTGTAATCGGCATTCTTGTTGGCCTTCCCGTGAAATCTCTCCTTCGATTCAGGTGCGTATGCAAAGCTTGGAATGACCTCCTCGTTAGTCCCTATTTCATCGATTTATATAGGGGACATCCGCACGGATTATCCAATGCGTTCTCTAACCTCTTGATGGTAGAAGGTTCGCATCTCCAATATTGGGACTTGGATTCGCTCTGTCCGATTTCTAGTGTCCAAAACTACCCCGAAGTACCAGGCCTCGAAGATGCCTTTAATTCTAGTAATGCGCAGTTCGTGGGTTTGTGCAGTGGAATGCTTTGTTACCATCACAGTGCCAGTCAAGTGTTCCTGCTGTACAACCGTGTGCTTGGTACTGTAAAACAAGTACCGTTCTCCGTGGCAAATGATAGTGATGGTTCTCAGAATCTTAGACTACTTAAGGGATTTGGATATGATCAAGAAGCAAAAGATTGGAAAATCGTGTCGATGATCGATACTGATTTCGACTCGACTGGTTCCCTGTTTAGTACTCCGGTCTATGTTTATAGCTTGAAAAGCGATTCATGGATGACTACGTGTGATCTATCTCCAGGAGCTCATGTTGTAGGGAGTAGTGTCGCCAAGTATGTTAACAATGCTTTGCATTGGCTCATTCGAGATTACACGTACAATAACCAGCTTGTAATCCATAGTTATGATCTACATAAGGAGCGATTTAACATGATTTTGCCACCTCCCATTGAGCGGCCCTGCTTCTCAGTATTGGGTTTAGACGGATGCCTATCTGTACTATGCAACTCTGGCCGTTGTTTCGAGGCATGGATGGTGACGACCAAGCATGGAGCCAAACGGACAATATGGACTAGATTATTCTGTATAGAAGATTTTCAAATTCTGGCCTACTCAAGCAGCAAGCAGAGAGTTTTAATCCGGAAAAGAGATCGCGAGAACCTGGGTATGTACATTCTTGAATGGTATGATACAAAAAGTAAAAAAACTGCAATTAAGTCAAGATCATTTCATGGTGGAGTGGCTGCTTTTGTCGTCGAAGCGTTGTACCCATTGGTATGAGGAGAGGCGTCGCTATTGAGGCTCCTGAGCCGAGTTAGTTAGTGTTACATTCAAGACACTGAGAGTTGGAAGGATTGATGTCTTGAAGTTCCAAGTTCTGTACGTTTCTACATGCATAGTTTTTGTTGTTGGCTGATTAAAGCATTGATGTAAAAGACAAATTTTGTTTCTTGGTTTAACTGTTTCCCTTTTGAAGATTGGAAGAACTTTGTTTTTGCAAATATTTTGTCTAAATCGTGACTCCCAATTGCAAGGTTGCTCAAGATTATTGCCAGGTATTCATGGCTTATCTAAAGCGTGCTTGTGCATTTGTTTCTGCTGTTCGCATTGTAATTGGCAGCATCATGTAGGTCTTCCATATATTGATGCGATCATTTTCCAATATATGAATTGAAGAAGGTGGCCTCAGTACGAGCACCATCCAAGTTCAGCATCTATGGTTTGAGGCAATTAAGAAAAAGTTCTTTATATTGGTATGTCATCTTCTGTCATATTCTGTTTGTGCCTTCTGCGAGACACATTACTGTCCACGGTGTTGCTCTTTTTGGGGGGTTCTTAGAATGTTGAGGCAGATTAAGGCAGGTCGGGGCAACCCTTTTCCTCAAAAATGCTTTCCCAATGTAACTTGTATTCATTGCTTATCGTTGACAGCTGAGATCGACTTCGTTGGCCTTACACTATGCTTGTTGACCGACTGCAAATAGATCCTAACTTTAATGGACGATGATAAACGGCATACGTTGGCTGTGAAGGATTATACAGCCAACATTATTTAATCATTTATTTGTGAGATGGACGGTCAAGATTCAAAAAATTTTTCGGAATTCTTTTTTTCGGAAGGCATTTTTTTTATGCTTCCGAGAAAAAGAACCCAGGAAGGTTTTGATGCATCCGGGATTCTTTTTCCCGAAAGACATTTTTTTTAAGACATCCGGAAAAAAATCCCAAAAGGTATTTTTTTTTGGTATATCTGGGATAATTTATCCCGGTATCCGGGATTCTTTTTATCCGATAAGGATGAATTTGAATTTAATCTAGTCCTTCATTTGAAATGGAGTACTAATCTTTGTTGATGGTTAAGATTACACAACCAATGCCATTTATCAGCTCCCAACTTTAACAATCCTATATGATTTTCAGATCGGCTAAAATTTGCCAAGGTTAGACAGGTGGTTAGATCAGCAGTCTTGCTGATTTTTGGTTCACTTCGTTTTTCTTTTTGAAATGTTCGCCATTAATTCGCCTGCTGATCGAGTTGCTAGTTGCTATTTCCGTTTATCAGGCTTCATGTTTACGTCTTACTTTTCCTTGGCTTGTTATCAGTTGCAATTGATGCAAGACCGGGAGGAAAGTTACGGGATGACAATATATGCTTTTGCAGAAGTTTAGACTCTGCTTGAACTGGTTTGATGTATATGTGGACCATCTTTATAAGATAAATTCACCTCCAATTTGGTCACCACAGTGGAGCAATCATAATTAAGGTTGATTCAGCCTATAATATTGGTTTAACGTCCGATGCTTTGTCTGTACAACTTTCAACAGATGCATATACTTTTTTTGCAGCTAAAACGCTGTACTATCCCCTCGTTGTCTGGCATTTCCCTGTATTGGACGCATCAGGTACCCTCTCAATCGATCATGCCTCGAGGTTTTGAATCCAATCTATGCTCGATGATCGATGAATATGTGATTTCCATTTCTCTGGCTTGTGTGTTTTTCGTGGTTTCTCGCTTTTGTTAAAATGTTCTGATTGAAATTGCTGAATTGTCTTATCTCTTCATTGTGTGAGGTTCATCTCTCATTTGGCTTATTTTCCCCTATATCGATGAATACCATTGTGAAGGGGCACATTTACAGATATTATCAAATTCAGCTTTTGAAAGAAAAAATAAATAAATAAAAATCAAACAATCTGCAAATAGTGAAACCTTAGGAGGTAATATCAGCAGTGCGATTCATCCAACGATAAACAAAAGATCTACCCATTCAATTCAAAAATTTTCGTTCCAAAACCGTACATGAGATTTTTTATCTCATAACAAATAATCAATTTTGAAAGAACTAAGAAAAAAAATTGGATACTTAAAAGATCTTTCTAGGGAACCTTATTTTACTCTGCAAATCATGATAGTCAGATGTTATTGTATTTGACTCGTATGGGAATGATAACGAAACCTAAATTTTTTTAATAATATTAAAAACAAATAACTAACCATCAAAATATCAAACTTCATAATTCATAGATAGAATCACAGATTGAATTCCTTGGGAGGCAAAAATGTTATCGATTCCCAGAAGGCAGTTCATGCTTTGAAATCACTGTTACTTCAGTGCTGTAAATAGCTTGAGAACTGCTTTTTTGTTTTTGTTTTTTTTTTTAATCTGAAATAAAGGAGAAAAAAAGGGAAGAAAAGATCCTTATAAAATAAGGGAATCTGTTGCTTGTAGCATATGTTTGTAGACAGATCCGAGTTCACAAGATATTTGTTTTGCAAAATCTTTTTTGTTCTTTTAAATATACCCTCTAATGCTTTTTTAAAATTATTTATTTGTTTTGCAGCATATGTTGGTTAAAATCTCATAGTTGGATTTTTCGCATAAGTTTGCATAAAATTCCCTCTTCCCACTTTAAAAAATGATAATCCTTTTATATCTCAAAAGCCGATAATCCTCAACTACCTATGGAACGAAATCAGTTGCTTAATTTTATTCAGAAAAACAAAACAACAGAAAGATACAACGCCATCATTTTACTTGAAAATATCACAAAATTAAGTATTTTGCTCCCTTGCTGAACTTCTCCTTGGAGCCACACATTGCAGAAGGAAAATGGAGAAAACCAGGAAGGTCTTCTTCATCTTCTTGAAAGGAATCGTCAGTCAGTCTCCCGCGAGATTGACTTTAACGAAAAGGAGGGTTCGATGTCGTGATTCGCATTCTTGTTTGCCTGCCTGTCAAGTCTATCCTTCGGTTCAAGTGTGTATGCAAAGCTTGGAATGACCTACTCATCAGTCCCTATTTTATCGGTTTGTATTGCAAACATCCGCATGGGTTATCCAATTCGTTTTGTAACCTCTTGGTCCAACATGGTTCATTTTTCCAATATTCTGACTTAGATTCGCTCCGTCCGGTTTCTAATGTCCATCCTTACACTGATTTACCTGGCCGGAAAGATGCCTTTCATTGTAATAATGCAGTGTTCATGGGTTCGTGCGGTGGAGTGCTTTGTTTCTACTATGGTGCTAGTCACGTGTTCCTTCTGTACAACCCTGTGCTGCATAGGGTGAAAAAAGTACCGTTTCCCTTTGCAAATGATGGTGATGGTTATCAGAAGTTTAGACTTCATAAGGGATTTGGATATGATCAGGAAGCCGACGATTGGAAAATCGTGTCTATGGTTGATACTTTCGACGAGATTGGTCCCCTAGTAAGCACTCAGGTCAATGTTTATAGCCTGAAGAGTGGTTCATGGATGACTACTTGTGATCAACCGCTAGGCGCTCATGTTGTGTGGGACAATATTGCCACGTTTTTCAACAATGCTTTGCATTGACTCGTTCAAGATTGCGTGAACAATGACCAGCTTGTAATCTATAGTTATAATCTACATAAGGAGCATTTCAACATGATTGTGCCACCTCCCTCGAAGGGGCGGCGCCGCTCAATATTGGTTTTGGACAGACGGCTATGTGTTTGCAGCTTTAACCTTCTTTGTTACGAGGCGTGGACCTTGACGACCAAGCATGGAGCCAAAGGAAGTCTATGGACAAGATTATTTTGTATTCCGTCTATGGAAGGAACTCTTGGAATGCCTCTGGCCCACTCAAGCAGTAAGCACAGGGTCTTGTTCGGTGCGAAGATACCCAAGATTCCGTATATGTACGTTCTTATATGGTGTGATACAGCAAGAAGAAGGATTGTGATTCAATCAGAACCTTTTTTTCGCGGAGAGACTGCTTTTGTTGTCGAAGCGTTGTATCCATTGGTATGAGGAGAGGAGTCACTACCGAGACTCATAATCTGACTTAGTTCTGTGTGTTCCTACATGTATGGTTTGTGTGGTTTGCTGATTAAAGCATCTGCATAGTAGATAAGCTTTGCTTCTATGTTGAATGTTGAGTGCTGTGCCGAATCCAAGTATCTCGTTTGGTATTTCTATGTTTGTTACACCAAGAGGTGTTTTCCAAAGTGGAGCTGTTGGTTTTCCTGTTTTGTGTTGGCCGTGTCTCTTTATGTTGGTTCTGGTCCACTTTGTTCTGTTAGTGTAGGTTCTGTACGTATTACAGTATGGATATATCATAATATGCGTGGAATTTTTCTTCTTTGACAGAGCTCTTTGATTTTGTGCTTCGCATATTCTATCAGCCAGGACAGGTTAGCTTTTCGTCATCTGCTTTTATTTTTCATTGTGATAGCAGTAGACCTAGTTCCATAGGGATAATATGCCCAATGCCTTCATCTGCATTGAAGAATTGCAGATGGGATCACTTGAAGCTCTAATGTGATTCACGACTAAAGCATTCTATGACTTTGTTTTCTTCCGTCTCAACCCGAGAGCATTTCATCATTTCGCGGTTGTGTGCTATGACAATGAGTCTCCAGAGCTACAAAATCAGCATTCTCTCCAGGATGGTACAATATTTATTGTTGAAAATTTTATTAAATCCATTATTCCTGTATCTTTCGTTATTCGGATAGGGCAAACATCTAGATTAATGAGGTGGTTCACTCGGAAGGAATGTGGTCGGAATAAAGCTATGTCATGATGTCCGGGGAGGTGCCACAGCTATGTCATGATTATGAATGCTCGTGCGCCATGAACTTAGTCCTCCACTGATGTTTATTTGTCGTTGTCAGGGAAAATCATGGACGCGACAACTTATTTGATCGACATATGAATATATGATTCATCATGGAATACAGGATCAAGGAGTCGAGATGCTCTGCTATCGGTTAGCTCGAGTGAACCAACCGAAGAAGGTATTTGTATAGTTCATGGACATTAGCTGTATGCCGAATTCACAAGGTGTTGTATCTTGTTTTATATATATAAATGTTTTTCTGAGAAACAATTTTATCATGGAATTAAATCCTAAACTTTTTTGTTATAGTTAACATAAAAAACAAAGCAATATCCTGGACTATGAAAATAATAATATCATTTACTTTGAAGTTATTTTTCATTTAGATTATTTTTCATTTCGGCGGTTTATATATTGAAAATATTGTTTCCCTGTAAAAGTAACCTCAAAAGCATCATACTCGTATGAGTATCACCATCTGCTTCGCTGCTGCTGCTGCTTGTTGCTTGATCATCAACAAGGATGAAAAGATGAAGGCGGCATCGGCGGAGCTGATTCCACTAGACATAATCAGAGAAATATTTTAGTGGCTATCGTCGAAGTCTCTGTTACGTTTCAAATCCATGTCTAAAACATGGCACCGTCTTATCATAGACAACGAATTCACCAAGCTGCATCGCAGCCATTCCATAGAGTTCCATCCCAACATCCTCGTCGTCCTCGACTATGAACTCTTCAGCTTTTACTCTGCAGACCTGTCTGATCTCAATGAACCAGTCACCACGCTTGTCGTAAATGCAAGAATGCAAGAAATTTCACGATGCCTCGGTTGATGGGAGTTGAATATCCGATGATAGTTGGGTCGTCGGATGGGCTGATTTGCGTCTTTAATGATGGGAAGTTCGCTGTGTCGAACCCTACTACTCAAACCCATAGGATGGTGCCTTGCAGGCAGCGTCATGGTGAAGCTTTGAGTTCTTTAGCGCATATGGATTTGGTCATAAGATTGTCCTCACCGCGAGGGATGGATCTTGGATTAGACGTGTTCATGTTTATAACTCTGATTCCTGGAGAACAGCTGAATGTCCTTTTCACAAAGTGATGATGAAATCGACCGTTAGTAAAATGGCGCTACTAAATGGCGCTTTGCATTGGATTGGTGTGGAACTTTCTAGTGCAGGCACTGTTGTTCGTTTCGACATCCACGATGAGGCGTACTCTGAGTTGCCTCCACCACCTGTATCGCTAATTATTCGGGATATCATTGGCCAAGACCGAGCAGAATCTATTCTGTGCTCGTTAGATCATCGCTTATGTCTCGTGACCAAGGAGAACTTTGGGGACGATGTGCTCAATATATGGGTGATGAGGGAGTACGGGATCAAAAAGTCGTGGATCAAGCTACTCCGGATCAAGGATGTCGTGTATCCAGTTAACATGTTAGGACCAATTTGCATGAATAGTGCCGAATATGGATTCCTGTCCATGATATGAGGAATCAAGTTCGTTGGATATGATTCGAGGGACAACTCAACCAAGCGCGTTCTTCTTAAACTGCGCCCAAGAGACGCAATTCTTGTCGAGAGCATTCCGACCATGCTGCCTATCAACTGTTACCTTTCTTTATTTGACGGGCTTGAAGCTTGTCCACAGGATCTTGCTCCGCCAATTGCTTCCTCAGCTTCTCGACATGTTTTTGTACTGCAAAAAAAAAAAAAAACACAACTCAACGGATTCATAACCTATAACAAGCCAAGCTCAAAATTAGGAATACAGCCGATCAGGGGTTTTCGCGTGATGAATTATCGACTTTAAAAGTCAAAGTGTCACACTGCTTTAATGTCTATGACTCATCAACATAGAAAGAAGCAGCTTGTATTGTAATAACCAGAATTTTTGACACGTTTAATTAATTATGTTATTTATTTTTTCTTAAAATAAAACGAGTCATTAAAAGTAAATTTTAAATAAAAATACGAATTCGTTATAAAATTTGAAGAATT
>JAOVYX010004273.1:0-10363 GCA_035668315.1 Drosera spatulata
CGATCATCGATGTCATGTATGTGCGGATAAGTTAGTCAAAAACACTCATAAAAAAACTATAAAGGACATCGATCATCGTCAATTTTGCTTATGGATATTGTCACTCACTTGTGCACATTGTGCTCATGAATTTTGGGATTCATTGGTAACACGTATGTGCGGGAATGAGACTGCACATTTATGAATTATTTTGAACCGTTCAATTTTAGAACTTTTGTTTTCAGTGATTGGGGTGTTGGAATGATTCCAACTTTGATAATCATGTTTCATATGAGTAGATGATCACATGTAACGACAAGTTTCTTCAAAATGGATGTCGTTTAGTGCATTTTTATGAGTGCTTTTAGTTATCTTGGGTAAATGCACTTTAATCCCTTCAACCCTATATATATATACACTCGCTGTATCTGTATCCATGATTTTCAAAAAATGTTGTATCTGCTTGTCCCGTCATACTCATATCAGATATGCGTATCCGTATCAATGCAACATAGTTAGTGACCTTAAACTTACATAGAACTTCCTTTCTTTTCTTCCCAGAACGAAGGAATTCAACGCTGACTTTCATCCAGAACAGTTGACAGCTGCATGATGTCCGGAATTCAACCATATCATGGAAGTGAGGATTTCAACTAGATCTTTCTGGGTTTTGAGCGTCGGCCACCATTTCTCGTTCCTCTTATCTTCAGGACCTTTGTTTTTAATCTCTTCCCACCATGCTTGAAGCTCTTGATCATGCTCTACGAGCTCTTCTTCTGGGTAGTAGTGGTTTACATACTTGGAAACCCATTCCTTGATGGTATCCCAAAGGATGAGCCCATCGTTGCAATATGGGTAGTCTTCAATGGTTAGCTTTAGCCCATGTGGTGCAGATGAATCTTCAACAGCCAAGCCCCTAGTAGTAAGAATAGACCGGACATACAATTAGTGATTGTGCCGCACTAGTTTAGAGAATGTTACGTTGTAGTTTTGCCCAAGAGAGATCGATGCTTCTTTAGCCCTTACCTGCTAACTAGATCTGCTGGTAGTCCCTGGAAATCAAATCTCCACGACTGATCATAGATCATGGAGCTCAGCTCCATGCAGTACTTGCCAGCAGAAAATGATGACTAGACAAACCCATCGGCGTTTATGAGGGCCTCTTGAGCCAGAGCATTGATTTCCATGGAATATCGAAAATGTGTGTATAAGAGTCTGTAAATAGGATGTGCAGCACTAAGTTGCCTGTTGGCTGCAATGATGTAAGGTTCTGTGCAGCAATGAGTCCTCAACCTGTTACAATTGTAATTCACAATATGCGGCAATGCTTGCTTTTCAAAGTGTTAGGAAGGTCTTCAGATAGAAGATTTGAAGTGATAGAGTCTGAGTATTTTTATTTTATTTTATTTTCTATGCACATACCAGTGGCTGATAAGTTGGTGATGAGCAGAATCATGAACGAGCACATGGACTTTCGCCAACCTCCATAGCCAAGACTCAGAGGCGTCTCCACTTGGAGTAAATACTTGCTTCCACTGTGGCGTCCCATTAGATGGAGCCGTGTAAGCTCGATGGCGAGGGCCTTTAGTGTTCTTGAGCCGTAGAGCGTCGTGCCTTTGATCCCTCTCACTTTGTTTACATATGGTAGGAACACATCATGGTAGTCTTTGCTTTTAGGAAGAGAAATGCCTGTGTCAGTAATGCTCGTAGTTGAATGGATGGATGACGTACCTCTTCAAGAGTCATGTCCTGTATCTGTTGTTCGATCAGTTCGGTTGTGAGAGCTGATTCTGACGGTCCATAGATTTCGGGATTGAGGAGGTGCTCTTCTGTGGCCACTCCTGCATTTAGGAATGCAAAAAAGTTGATATTATAGAAATCTTTATTGATAACTGAAATGAAGTGTCACTAGAACTACAGCTTGATGTGTTGTGGATTATGCTTTATAGTCAAGTTACCTCTATTAACTCAATGCTGCATGGGTTGACACCAGCAAGAGTCTGGCTTGAGAATTCTTCATCCCTTATCCAAGCAAGCTCATCTTCTGTTAACATGCAGCAAAGTGGAGAGAGACAGCCCATTAGGTTAGACAAACCAGAAAAGCTGATGTATAACATGGGAAGGCTTGGAGATATCTGGTTTGCCTATGTTTCCTAGAACGTACTTTTTTTTAGTTCTAAATGAATATAACCCTGCAATCTAGTATTATCTAAATAATTCTATTTCGGTGACTTCAAGTTAAGTATAAACTTAACCACTTATTTTGAATTAGTGCAGGTTTACCGAAGAGGAGAACATCCTTTCCTGCTTCAGCAGTTGTCTGTATTACGCCAGGCAAGAGTGTTGGGAAACTCTTCTTATGCTTAAGCTGTGGTAGTTCAATCCCATCTATAAAAAGCGAATCTATTGTTGCGAAGGTTATCGAAATCATTGTTGAAGTATGCCTGTTGTTTATTGGGTTGATGAGGTTATTCATTATTTGAAAAATAGAACACAGAAATCTTCACTTTGTCCTACATCAAAGGACTACTTTAATTAAGACGGTCAAATATTGCTTGCGATTTAGAAGTTTATAACTCAGTTTTAGGGTTTTAGCTCCCTCCTCACGTAACCTACTTGTGTTTTTGATATCTTTCTCCGAATATATCTTATAGATTCATCTCATCTCATCTCATCTCACCTCTCTTTTTCTCCCCTCATCTTTTACTAAACTCACAAACATAACGTAAGTCATAATCCAAGGCAGGATAACCTGGGAAATCTCTGCAAAGAATCGAGACGATGCATACGAGCCCATTTTTTGCAGACCAACTCACAAAAACAGACCGGGAAGTCAGTTGAACCATTCGATCAGTGACGATGATGTTCCCACTTCCTTCAACTGCCAAAACCGATCTCTTCCCCTCTCTCCCAAATCGAACCATGAAACTCCCCATCACTCTCCTCAAACCAACGACCACCACCATCATCGCCGCCACCGCAGCCGCCCATCTCCGCCGCCGCCGTCTCTCAATCTCCTCTATCCCTCTCCACTATCACTCCACCGCCCGCCTCACACACTCCTTCATCACCAAATTCTCCTCATCAAACCCCAACGACACCGCAGATGACGACGATGGCGGCGGAGGCGGTGGAATTGGTGTCAGCGATGGTGGAACTGAGAAGAAATCGTTCGCGGTTGCGACGGGGGAGTTGTTCCTTGGCATCGCAGCGAGGCTGATTCGGAGAAGAGAGAAAAAGGTGGGGGAGGATGTGAGAATTGGGGGTGTGGAGGAGGAGGAGGGGGTGGTGTGGGAGCAGAGGGAGAAGGACGTGGAGGCGGAGAAGCGGAGGGCTGTGAGGAGTCCCGGGTTTAGTTTCTCGGCTGCTGGGTTGTTGTTTCCCTATCATCTTGGTGTCGCGGAGTTGCTGATCGAGAAAGGATACATCATGGTCTGTGTTTTGTGCTTCTTTTTTGTCTCTTGAAATACTTGCTCGAGGTTTTGTAGATGTTATTTGTTGTGGTTTGAGTATTAGTGTAGGGATTGTGAAGGAACACTTAGAACTTCCTGAATTTTAACCAACTAAGAGAACTGTTGTGATTGTTCGTTTCTGTTGATTGTTTGGGAACTATTTTGCTCAATTGTTGATATTCCAGGGGCCTCGCGTGATTTAGGGATTGATACACGGCATCACGGTTTGAGATGAGGAGTTTCCTAGTTATGGTTGCAAAAGAGACTGTTCATAGCATTCTTCATCGTGGGAATTCTTTGTATTATGTGGCATTTCTTGGTACAAACTTCAAATATTGAGGGATGGGTTGGTTGGTGAGAAACTTGTGTCAAAAGTGTTCAGTTGGGGTTTACGAATGTTGACATGTATACATGTCATGTTGTAGCTATTCTCTACCTCTTATCGGTAATAAATTTATTAATATGCACATTCCTAGCGAGATTTCAGTTCTTATTATGGCATTATTTCGAATTAAACTTCATTCTTTGTATCCGTACTTAATATTCTCCAAAGCATGTAATGGTGTTCAATTTTGTGCTCCAATTGCTCTTATGTTGCTACTGGACCTTGCTTTTTTTTCTTGAGCGTATCACTAGTTCTTTTTCCTTTGTACTGGTTGCTTTCTCCAAGTATTATGATCGTTTTTACCTTTAATTCTTTAGTGCAGGATTCTACACCCTTAGCTGGTTCATCGGCTGGTGCGATTGTTTGTGCAGTTATTGCTTCCGGAAGCAGTATGCAGGAGGCCCTTGATGTTACAAAAGTACTAGCTCAAGATTGCCGGCTTAGAGGAACTGCATTCAGGCTGGGGGTATGGTTTTCTGAGCTTTTTTTCTCCTCTGATTATGATTTAAGTACTAGATATTCCTTGTTGAAAATGTCAAGCATATTGGATGTATTGCGGTTTAAAACTGCGATTGTTGCTATTTCTTGCTTATTGTTAGAAAGGTCTGTCGATGACATTCTGGATTGTTTTGTTTTTCCTCTTACAAGTTCCAGGCTAGGCAATTTTTGTTACTCCTCATATATTGAAGTTCTATTCCAGTCTCCCGATTGAGTTTGCACAAAATTTGATTTCATCGACATTCATGATACAGTCTTTGCAAAAATAGATGGTGCAAATTTAGCCCCTTCTTACATTTTGCAGGCTGTTCTTAGAGATGTGCTCACCAAGTTTCTTCCAGATGATGTTCACATTAGGTCTAGTGGGAGAGTCCGTGGTAAGCTTTCCCGTGATTACTTGATGCATGATCTGTTATTTGTGTGTTTTTTTTATACCTAAATTCATTCTGCGTCTTATGGCCATAGCCTTCTAGATTGATGTTCCTGTTTAGAAGGTCTGGAAGGTCAGAGGCTTTAGGGTTAGAAGAGCTTGAAAGGATCCCTTGCCTATTGTTCGAACCTTTAATAGATTAGTATGATCTCTGGTCCTGGATAATGTAGCATTGAAATGTATATTTTTGGAAATGGTAGTTGTTGGATCACCTGTTGGACATTCCCTCTATTATCGATAACAAGTTGAGGGTTGATCATGGACATTCAAGTGAGCATGAATTAAGAAACGTTTTGGTCATTTTATTGTTGAACCAGTATCCTGTTTCCACATATAATATATATGCACTTCATGTCAGATAAACCTGGATATATGGCTTTCTATTTTTTTTCGTTCTATGAATTTTCTTGTTACTCTCTCATCTTTCAGTTGCTGTAACTCAGATCCTGTGGAGACCGAGGGGACTGCTGATTGATCAGTTCGACTCCAAAGATGATCTTATCGATGCTGTCTTCACTTCCTCCTTTATTCCTGGGTGAGCAAGAAATAATATTGCATAGTCATCCTTTCACTGCTGAACTGGAAATAATATTTTTGAAAATCATGTTGGTGTTTCAGTTATCTTGCTCCAAGACCGGCAACAATGTTCCGGAATCGGCTTTGCATTGATGGAGGTTTGACACTATTTATGCCACCAACTTCCGCTGCTCAGACGGTATGTGTTATATTATGTACTGATTTCTTATTCTGGTCCAGACATTTATGCTTGGTTGATCTATCGGATTATAGGGGTTGCATTCAACTGGAGTCAGTCTGATTAGGGGATCGGGCTGGATTGCCTGATGTGAAAGGACCCTAGGGTGCCCGAAACCGATTTGGTTTGGCGATTGATATACTCAGTTGCTTTTAGGATCAAGTCTGCACTTCTTCGTCTTGCTCTATATGATCCTTCTCCTTCATTCTAGTTGTCGGACAAGATTCGGACAAGAGCAATCTCATCTGCAGGAGATAGCAGTCCTAAATCTGATCACGCCCTGTCTTTTTATCCCACTTGCTCCCTTTGTTCTGGGCAGAATTAATGGGTTAGCTGACAGATGACTTGTTCCTCGTTTCGCTTTCCTGAGAGATGAGCATTATTTTGTGCAGGTCCGTGTCTGTGCTTTCCCCGCTAGCCAGTTGGGATTGCAAGGAATCGGCATTAGTCCAGATTGTAATCCTGAAAACAGGCCTGGACCTCGGCAGGTAATCCTTGTATCTTGGACACAAGCTTCTTTTACTTTGATTGATGTAGTGATCATGTAGCTTGTCCTCTATGATCTTCCTGATATGGTTTCAACAAACATAAGCCTTAAGGAGTAGCTCTGCCCTCAATTCTTTCGGGCGATGGTCAATGGGACTCCTAACTCTATTGCATTCTCATATTGAATTCGATGTGGAGTCAGTTCCCGCTTACAACGGAAGTCTTGAATAATTCTTCCTGAATGCCATCCCTGTCTCCTGATAACTCAGCCTTAGGCACTTGATTTGTTCATGCTTACTTGTTGAGTGATTTTCCTATCCATTCTCGAATCCTATCTGTTGCAGCTCTTCAATATGGCGCTAGAGCCAGCAGAAGACGATCTGCTGGACAAACTCTTTGAGTTTGGATATCGGGATGCGGCAGTCTGGGCAGAGCAGAACCCTCTCGAGGAGATAGTCCACGAAAACGGATCCGAGTATGAAAATGGCGGCATGGCTTGAGCTCGTCTTTCGGCAAAGCGCTCCTGTAAGGCACAATCCACATTTTCTTTCTTGATTTATTGATAAAGTTCTTCTCCCCTAACAGAGTACAGTGATTTTATTTATGAACTAGGATTCATAGGTTGTGTACAAAAACAGTTATTGAGTACACGCTGATTGAAACGGAACGCACTGATTTTATTTATGTATGCTATGTATATGTTTTATGAAGAGTCGGGAGAAGAACAATATTTTTTCCTCCTTCCCAATCTGTTCAACTAGGTTACTGGTAGAACACCATAGCGAAAACAGGTAATCCTGCTTTATTATATTCGTACACGTTGATGTCACACACACAGGTTCATCTCCTTACACCTCAAAGTAGTATCGACCTTAGTTACTTCAGGATCGGAGCTATATCGATCCCTATGCAACTGTCGAGATTACCCGATTTATGACACTAGCTAGATCACAATAGTACCATACTAGTAGCAGTATCACATAACAACCATGGCGGTTCCGGGATCGCAACACACGTCTTAGGTTGCAGTGACGGCGATCTTCATGCCGCCTTGGCAGTGGCCAGGGAAAGAGCAGATGAAGTAGCTCGTTCCCTTGCGAAGCTTGACCTGATCGTTCCCTGACTGGAGCACTTTGCTGCTCGCTGGGGCCGAGCATGAGTCATAGGCAGCCTTGTTCACAGGCACCAAATTGTGGAATGCTGAATTGTAGTTGAATACTGCCAGACAACATCAGGAAACAGAAAAAGAAAGGCAACTTTCATTAAACGTAGGAACCAATCCAGGATTTATACAGATAGAAGTGATGTTTTCACTACTATTTGTGACCGAAAGCAAAAACATGAGAATGATGAAGTTTAGTGCATTACCAAGAGTGTCGCCGGCCCTGAAGCGTTTCCCCTTCGGCCACCCGACCACGTTGAAGGTCCAGCCACCAGTTCCCCCGACCGCGTACGTCGTCGCGGCGCTCGTCACCCCGCACTGCACCAGCACCAACACCACCACCATCGCCGCCACGGCGGTGGTCGCATTTGCACTGCCTCTTCCCTTGGCTCCCATTCTCACCTCAAACAGCTTTACAGAAAAGATCTCCAAGTGATAAGTTAAAAATCAGCACTGCACCCCACTAGAAAAAGTGATACTGCTATGTGAGCGTGAGTAATGTGTATCAGTGGCTCATAAGTTTATAGTGGAGCATTCCGTATTTGTCCGTTCTTTTAATGTAGGACCCTTCTGCGCCCGTAGAATTTGACCCTGGAAAGGTGAACCATAAATTGGTGGTTGGTTGGGAAGGCAGAAACCCATTCCATGATGTTATTCATATTTATTAAAATATTTTAATGAAAAAAAAGTGTTAATAGGTTTATTATAATATTTATAAGAAAAAATAATGACGATATCATAATAGATTAGATTGATTTGATTTTTTTAATATTAAAAAATTATCAAAAAAGAAAAGATTGTAATTTTTTTGAAACTGATCAAATAAAATAATATTACGATTAATATAAAAGAAAATGAATAAATCATTGCAGGCTGATTTTGGCACCGGCCATGGTCTATACTTTATATGGCACGGCTCGTGCTGGAAAATTGCATGGCCTGGCCCGTGTTGAAAATTGCATGGCCCGTGCTCAAAATGACATGGCTCGTGTCTGGTGTCAAAATCAGTCTGCAAATTGATTTAAAATCAATCTCGATACATCTTTTTATATATTCCTTCTGTTTCATAATACATATAATATTTTTTTTTGGAATGTCCTAATATATTTATAATCTTTTTTTTTAGCTAATGTTTAATACTTCCTCCGTCCCACATAATTTACATCGTTTTGTCATTTATGAGTGTTTCAAATTTTTTGCAGCATCTTTATTTTTGGAATGTTATGTGTCGTTATGAATTAATAAAAAAAATAAAGAGAGAATTGAATGTGTGGTTGAGAATTAAAATTGATTGAGGAAGGATGTAGATCTAAATATACGTGACAAAAGTAAATATTACAAAATATATGGGATGGAAAGAACATAAAAAAAATCATATCAATTACATTTTTGTTACAATACATTCATTACATACTCTCACAACAACCCTACTATTCTTAAAAAATATTATTTTTTTAATCAAATTTCATAAAAATTTAACACATAAATAAATTTTCGTATCGGATCAAACGATTGTAAATATCATGGGACGGAGGAAGTAACATATATAGAATTTTTCTTATTCCCTCCGTATAGCACACAATTGAACCCTATATCTATTAGTATGATATTTTTATCCGTATAACACACGGATTAATAGGAGTATTATTTCATTCCTTTCGTCTCATATTAATTATAATTTTTTTTTCTAAAATAAATAAAACGGTTTCTATTTTGGTAATCTTTTAACACAAAAAAAATGTCATGTCAATCTCATCTGATAATGTACATCCACTAGTTTCCTTCACGTTACTACAATAAATTACATTACCATAAAAAAATATTATTTTTTTATATCAAAATTCACATAAATTTAACACATATAAATTCTCTTCTCAAATTAACATATCATTCCCTCTGTTCCATAAAAAATACAGCGTTACATCATCATTATACTAATTGTATTATTTAATATGTATTTTGAAAAGGTTCGTTATTCGTCTTAACGATGTAAGAAAATTTCGTCATTGGTTCAGAATTGAAGTACATAACTTAGATTATCTTTGTTGTTTTACGATAATTTTGGATAAAACGATATTTGATCGTTTTACAAACGATTTATAACTTAAATAAGTTTATCATTGATCTAAAGTAATATTATGTTTTTTATGAAATGAATATAATATAATTAATATGAAATGACGGTAGCAGTATTATAGAACAACAGGATTTTACTGGAACAAAAGAAATAGGGGCCGATATCCATCCATTTGAAGCATGTTGACCAATAACTGGTCACTATGACTCTGCTTTCCCCACACCGTAGACTCACACTTCGCTTTCTCCGTCGTCGGTCGGTCGGGAGAACCTTGTCTTTCAGGCTGGCATCTGCTACCGAATTGCTTCATTAATTGAAAAAAATATCCATGTAATTTCTTTAAATATAAAATATAAAAAGGATATCTCTGTTTCGTGATAGATTCGATATGCATGCAATTCTATCAAGCGCGGAATATAGAAAGGACGCCTTTGTTTCATGATGGACTCGATATGTACGTAATTCCGTCACGTGTAGAGTATAGAGACGACACCCTTGTTTCGTGATGGACTTGATATGTACATAATCCCGTTACGTATAAAGTATAAAGAGGACATCTTGTTTCGTGATGGACCTCGATATTTATATAATTTCATCAAATATAAAATATAAAAAATATATCTTTGTTTTTGATGTCCTCAAATATCGAGTCCCTTATCTTATGATTAGGAGAAAAATATTACCTTCGTTCCATAATTCTTATAACACTTATGTATTTTGTATTATTTTATATATATGAATATAGTCTCGTTTCCATATTAAATCAAGTGTGATCGTCTCATAACATGTATTAGGATGAAGTACATAAATTATACAATTATTGATACTTCATGATAAATTTATAAAAACTTATGTTTAATCATCATTATATACATGTTAAATTTTACATCAATATATATATAAGATATAAATATTACAATAAATTTGAGATCGAGCGAGGAATTCATCAGCGAGGCATTCCACATGACCTCCTATGCTTTCATTAAATGCGAGGATATGAGAAAATTTATAGCAGCAGCTAGCTACACACGTAGCTGTACGTAGCAATAGCAGTAGCCAATTGATGTGCAAAGCATTAACCATCTTCCCACCCACCCTACCTCCCCACCCAATTCATTACTCCCTCTCATCAATTAATCT
>JAOVYX010004274.1:0-10362 GCA_035668315.1 Drosera spatulata
CGCACAGAGTAGGCAGGTGCGAAAACAGAATCTATTGGGTAGCCCGGATGACGATTGACACTTGACACTTTATCTCTGTGCTCTGAGTCGGCCATATCTTTGGAGTTCTCGCTGCTTTTGAGTCGAGTCATAAACCCTAAATTAATACAAAAGAAAGGAATGACTCGTAAAAGCGATACAAAACAATGAGAAACGATGCTGTGTGATATAGCGCCCATCTTTAGGGACTTTCGGCGGTCGCCATTACCGTTAGCGGAAGTTTTTTGTAATAGGGATTCATACACCTGAGGTTGCTGAGCTTCATTAGCTCACGATTATGTTTTTCAATTGCAGGTATGCCCCCAACAGGCCCCGAAGGCTCTTAGTGTGAGCTCACATGCATATAGATGATCTCACGTACTTTGGATAATATAGCAGATCAGATGTCTATTATGTTTAATGTAATAATCGATCTGCATTGCTTCTACTCCAATGCTCTAATTAAAACAGGTATCGGGATTGTAAGCTATGAATGTGGCCACTATTTATAGTTTACTTGACATCTATACCCCTAGACCCATTCGGTTTATTCTACTTTGTCACGGACTGGGTTTGTGACGGCATAACGCCCACGTGTCATCCAGTTCGGAAATCCGAGGGCGTTATAAATAATATGTTATGAAAAATTGGGGCGTTACAGATTGATATCAGAGCAAGGTTTAGGTCAAAAAGTAAACAAAATCACTTAGGTTTAAGTAAATATTTTATGTGTATTTTTGATTCTAAATGAAATATTTAAACTTTCTTATGCTTAAGAAACCCTGGGTTTTAGTCTTATTCCATATTTTTGGGCATGTTATTAAGATAAGTTTGCTTTATGTTCAGGATGGTTAAGACTAGGACCCAGGGATTCACTCCGAAGCGTGTTTCTAGGATGGTTCGTTACAAGAGGTCTAGAGTACATATTCAGATACTTCTCTATAAGATTAGGACGGCAGTTCGGGCCCTTAAGAGGATCGATGATAGTATACATCATCCCATATATCAAGTGAAAGCTCTCTTTTACTCACTATCAAATTATATCCCGAACTGTTCCTTAATGAGGTGTCTAATGAGAAGAGTTACTTCATAGATGGCAAGTGGATCAATGACTTTGAGTCAGCTGACCGTAAGGTTGTATGCGTACAACCATTGGTGAGCATAAGTCCTGGAGGGAGATAAGGGATTTAGCTTAATAATATGGTTTTATTGGTTAAGTATGTACTAAGTGTGCTCTTGTGTGTCTTTTCTTCGGTGTGGCAAATTTTGTAATTATTTTTAATGCGTGTAAGGATTTTGATGTGGCTATCTATGTACTTATCTTTATAATAAATGCATCATTTATGTACTAAATATTATTGTTAATAGAATTTGTTATTTTTAATTTATGTTAATTGCCACGGAGATAACTTAAGGGATAATAGTTAATAATGTTTGGAATTATAGCAATGTCAATGAAAATAATTTGGATTGAAATTTTGCAAATACTTAACTTATGGGTTGATGGCATACATTGAAAATGAGACTATTCAACCTGAAGGGTCGACAGAATCAGTGGGCTATGTTACGGGAGCTCATCATGCGATGCTGGAAGGGATCCATGAAGTAGTAGCGGGAGAACAACCCCCGAAACAGCCGTCAGCTGATCCTATGATTGTGATGATGGAAGAGCTTCTAAGGATTAGGAGGAAAGCAAAGGAACCTGCTGAACCTGACACCGAGAAGTACTTCCAGATGCTTAATGCATACCGTCTAAAACGGTTTACTGGAGATGATGATCCGACAATCCTGGAGAACTGGTTCGAAGATATGGAAAAGCTCTACAAGGCTGTAGGGCGTCCCGAGAAACTGAAGGTCAGCTTCGGGATATATTACCTTGAGGGTGAGGCCAACAATTGGTGGAACACAGTCGCGAAATGAGCTGAACTTCCTAACTTTGACCAAGAACAGTTGAAGGAGCTGATTTGCGATAGGTACTATCCTGAGTCTCTAAGGGACCGGATGAGGGAGGAGTTCTCTTCTCTAGAACAAGGTGACATGAATGTCATAGAATATTCAATAAGGTTCACAACGCTGTTGCGATTTATGCCTTCGTTTTACAGCTCGGAAGCTGAAAAGAAACGGAAGTTTCTGAAGGGCCTTAGCTGGAGGCTCAAGACAAGCTTGTTAACCCATATATTTGTTTCATAACAATAAAGTATGACAAGGACGTAAATTTGGAGCGATCTTTGGCAGAGAAGGATACTTTCTTTGCAGAAAAGAAAAGAAAGCGAGATGATGCAGGATCTAGCAAATCTGGTAGATTTCAACAATCTGACGAACCTCGATCTAACCAACGAGACGGGCCGTCAGGCAGTACTTCTAGTGTAGGAAAAAGAGGAGGATACTAGGGGGCACAATCATACAATCCACAGTATGGTCAACAGTCCAACCAGAGGCAATCTCAGAGAGTGGAGCGAGTAATCAGAATCGTTCCACTGGTGGTGTCACTTGCTATAAATATGGCAGATTCGGACATGTTGCAAAGAATTTTCGTGCCGCACCTGTGACATGCTACAACTATGGTAGGCAAGGCCACAAAAAAAGGTTTTTGTCCATAAGGGAACATGTCAAGGGACGCAGTTCAGGGGCCAGCAGCTACAAGTTAGTCGGCTATACAACTGTCAAGACAAGCTAGGAACCAACCTAAACCACCACCAGGGAGAGTGTTCAACATGAACCCACATGAAGTGCAACAGAGCGGAGCTGCGGTGATTGGTCATCTTCAACTTTTTTCACGTCCAGCTTTTGTACTTTTTGACACTGGTGCTACCCATTCTTTCATTGCCAAGTCTTTTCTTGAAAGGTACGGCATCAAATCTAAACCCACACCTGGTGTGATATACATCAGGTTGCCAACCACAGACATTGTGGGCTGCAGACATTCCATGTCTTATGTCCCAATTGAGATAAGGGTGAAAACTTCCCTATAGACCTTGTTGTGTTCGATCTTCGGGATTTTGATATCATTCTTGGTATGAGTTGGTTAAAAAAGTATACGGCTACCAGAGATTGCGAGAAGAAGTTGGTTAGAATAATAGGTACTAAAAGAGGGAAGTTTGTATACTACGAGAAAGGGTCAAGTCCTGAGGTGTCAATAGTATCCACAATGACAACAAGCAAGTTTCTAAGGAAGGGTTGTTAAGGATACTTGTGTCACATAGAGGTACCTTCCAAGGAAGGTAAGGGATTTTCTGAAATCCCACTTGTGGATGAGTTTCTAGACGTCTTTTCGAAGGAAATACCGGGAATGCCACCCAATAGAGAGGTTGACTTCTCTATTGAGCTAGAGCCGGGCACAACACCTATTTCCAAAGCACCCTATCATATGGCACCTGCAGAGCTGAAACAGCTTAAGACTCAGCTCGAGGATCTTCTTGAAAAGGGGTATATACGACCTAGTGTCTCGCCGTGGGGGGCTCCTGTGCTTTTCGTTAAGAAGAAAGATGGGAGTATGAGACTGTGTATTGACTATCGGGAATTGAACAAAATCACCATAAAAAGCCAATATTCTTTACCTCGCATTGATGATCTTTTTGACCAGTTGTAAGGGGCTGCGGTATACTCCAAGATAGACCTTCATTCTAGAAGAAAATTAGAATCTTGATCAGTTTGTTGTTCTTTAAACCTTATCTTGATTAGTTTGTTTTCATGTTCATTGACGATAGACTGATATACTCCAAGACTCCACAAGATCATGAACGACATCTTCGAACCACCTTGGGAACCCTAAAAGAAATCCAGTTGCATGATAAACTCATGAAGTGTGAATCTGATTAAAAGAAGTTGTCTTCTTGGGACACATGATCTCAAGAGATGGTGTTAAGGTTGATCCGAAGAAGATTGAAGCTGTGAAGGAATGGGCCAAACCTACTAATGTGACGGAGCCTGGGGTTAGCCGGTTACTATCGACGGTTCATGAAGGATTTCTCTAAGATAGCCATGCCATTGTCTAGTCTTACGAGAAAAAACACGAAGTTTATTTGGTCCGAAAGCTACAAGAAGGATTTTCAGGAACTCAAGACTCGTCTCACTTCTGCTCCTGTGCTTACACTACCTTCTGTTGAGGAAGGATACTGTGTGTATAGTGATACATCTAAGCTGGGACTTGGGTGTGTACTCATGCAATACGGGAAAGTAATAGCTTATGCTTCGAGACAACTAAAGTCATATGAGGTTAACTACCCAACGCATGACTTAGAGTTAGATGCGGTGGTTTTTGCCATCAAGATCTGGAGGCATTATCTATACGGAGTGTCTTGTAAGGTCTTTACTGATCATAAGAGCTTGAAGTACATTTTTACTAAAAAAGAGCTCAACATGAGACAACAGAGATGGCTAGAGCTACTAAAAGACTATGATCTAGATATCCAATATCATGCAGGAAAGGCAAATGTGGTGGCCGATGCTCTAAGCAGAAAGGTTCGAAATTCAGAGGAAAGCTTGCACCTATTGAGAATGACGCAAGACACCGTGATTGATGAATTCTGCAACTTAGGAATTGAAGTTCGAGCAAGGTTAGTTAGGGAGACCTACAGTATGCAAGCTTATCCTACTCTTCAGGATGAGATAGTGCAGGCTCAAAAGACCGATGTTGCACTACAGAAGCTGAGGGAAGAGGCTCGACAGGGTATCATAATGGGATTTTTGATTCACTAGGATGGATCACTACGATTTCAAAATTGTTTTTGTACACCCAATAATGAAGTGTTGAAGATGAAAATTCTTGAGGAAGCACACCAAAGCCTCTACTCTGTTCATCCTGGAGGTAACAAGATGTACCAGGATCTACGAAACCACTACTGGTGGAATAACATGAAAAGGGAGATTGCTGAGTTTGTCAGCAAGTGTTTGGCCTGCCAGCAGGTAAACATAGAACATCAAAGGCCAGGCGGATTACTACAACCACTTGAGATACCAACATAGAAGTGGGATGCAATATCCATGGACTTTATAGTAGGACTTCCAAGCACGGTTGGGGGGTTTAAACTCCATTTGGGTAATAGTGGACCGTTTGACGAAGTTTGCACACTTTCTTCCAATAAAAAACACATGGAGTATTGATCGATTAGCCAAGGAATATGTGAAGGCTATCGTAAGGCTCCGCGGAGTTCCTAGCAACATATTGTCTGACATAGAAATGAAGTTTTAGTCTCAATTCTAGCAAGGATTACAAGAGGCTCTGGGTACGCGTCTGAACTTCAATACCGCCTTCCATCCTGCATCCGATGGCCAAACGGAGAGAACCATACAGACCTTAGAAGATATGTTACGTGCATGTGTTCTTGATTTCAAAGGCTCTTAGGATCATCATTTGCCTTTGGTCAAGTTTACCCACAACAACAGTTACCATTCCAGCATCGATATGACGCCATTTGAAGCGTTATATGATAGGAAGTGTAGGACACCGGTAAATACTGGAATGATATTCAGGATATTAACCAGTTAGAACCAGAGATGGTGCAAGAGTTGACTGAGAAGGTGAAACAGATTCAGGAATGGATAAAGGCTGCACAAGACCGTCAAAAGAGCTAGGCCGATGTAAGGCGAAGGCCTCTCGAGTTTGAGGTTGGGAATCATGTGTACCTGAGGATCTCACCTACTAAAGATGAAATGAGATTTCGGAAGAAAGGGAAACTCAATCTATGATACATAGGACCTTTTAAGGTTTTAGAGCGAGTTGGGGAGGTAGCTTACCGACTAGCACTTCCCGCCAACCTGTCCTTCATGCACAACGTGTTCCATGTCTCTATGCTTTGTAAGTATGTGCCCGACCCAAGCCATATCATACAGTAGGACCCTATCATAATAGATGAGAACATGTCGTATAAGGAGCAACCGTAAGAAATCCTCGATCATCGAGAAAAGGTATTAAAGAATAAGACAATATCATTGGTTAAGGTTTTATGGGCAAATCATTTAACTTCGAAGGCAACTTGGGAAGTTGAGGAGACAATGCAAAAGCAATATCCGTATTTGTTTAAAAGGTAATTTATAAACCCTTTCTATCTCTTGATTCACGGACGAAACCTTTTAAGGAGGAAAGAATGTAAGGACCCGAAAAATTCCGTAAAATTTAGTTTCACGATAATTAATGTGAATAGTAAATTATCAAATGTCAAAATTTATTTTGTGGGATTAAAAGACTTGTTTGACGTCATAATAAGGAAAGAATGCAAAATATGAATGAATGTAATGCAACCCTAATACGTAAATACGAAGAAATACGATGTTAATACGAAAATAACGTATTTATATGAAAATGACCTAAATTTAATTTTGACACTTATTTTTCTTTATGCCAATTTCTGCTCCATCTAAATTAAATTAATTACCCACTAATTATTCACATAAATTTTTTTAATTGATTTATTTTCCTATAAATACAAGCTCTCTTCTCCTTGAAAATTTCTTACAAACACAAAACAAAACACTCCTTACCATGCAAGATTAGAGTTGAGCAAGAGAAGAGAAGAAGGAGAAATTTAGGAGAAGAGGAGAAGCTAGGTGATAATGCGAGTACGATGAGGATCCTTCACCGTTATTAAGAGAATATGATGATTTTGGTTAGAAATTTTGTGAAAAATCATATACTCTTTGATAAATTACGATATTAACATAGGTTGAATTTCCATATGTCTAGTTTCTATTAAAGTTAATAAATAAAGCTTCGGAGTTGGAAATCTTAAGATATATATCAAAACATACGGATATATCAATCTATAAAAAAGTGGTTATAGAGATGACTTTGTGGTTTGATATGGAATTTATAGTAAGATTTATAAGACAAGGATTATGTCATTGGAAAGGTATGAAAGTCTTGCTTCTAGAACAGTTTACAAATAATTATTTGGAGTTGTATGTAAAGAGTTATGAGTAAATTAGTGAAGTAATGTCAAACTATCTAAACTAGCAAAAAATATAAAATTAAACTAATTAACTGCTATTATTGGTAAAGTTTTGTGATAGAAACTTCAATTCAATGGAAATATTATGAAGTCTAGTTTTTGTAGAATTTTACGGAATAATTTTTAGAGTTGTATACAAGAAGTCATAGATTTAAATACATCGAAAGATCAAGTTGGATATAATCTAGGAGACCCGTTCCAAAAGCCGGGAAGCTCCTTCCAGAGGATGGAATGCCCTTTTCAGAGGCCAAAACTCCCTTTCCAGAGGACGGGATGTCCATCCCAGAAGTCGGGATGCCGTCTTAGAACCTTCTGGACCGAGAATTATCGTTTTGATCCCAAAATAACTTCAAATATTTTATAAATACCTCTAATGATATTCAATATATGAAATCATCATCATGGACAATCAGAATAAGTATCAAAGGCTTGTACAAAGCTCAGCATCACCTCATAATATTAATATAATAGTTTTTTACGAAGTACGAACAAATATGTTTAACTCCGAAACACGAATAAATATTCACAAGGAAATATATTAATACTTGAATCCTATCATGTTATAGGATCTGGAGCCGTCACTCGTTGAGACATAAAGGACAAGCTGAGCGTGTGTGTGAGGAAGTTACAATAAGAAGGTAAAGTTTAGATTTATTGTTAGTGGCGATGCGTATTATTATACTGTGAGTATAATAATATGCATTGGAATCTATGGACGTAGTCACTAAATATGGCTAACGTAAATTACTAACTGCAATTGTTGTGTGCCGTGATAAAATGATGTGTGAGTTTGTGTTATGCCTTGATTACTGGTATAAAGAGGATGAGTGAGTGAAAGGAGTGTAAATCCATGATTGATGAGATAACGTTGTGGTATAAAACACAAAGAGCGTTGTGAGTGTCGTATGTGTTATACAGTGACTTGGTAGTATTCCTTCATCGACCTTGTGAGGTCATTTTGATATGAGGGTATCTCACTGCAGGAGACCTTGAGCTGCGGTTTGGCTGATCCCCTTTCGCGGATGTCCCTTTAACTAAAGCTAAATAAAACTTGATAAGTTGAAATTAAATTAGTCTCGCCAAGGACACAATTATAAAATTGAGGGTATCTATTATTTGTCTGCATTGTGTTTTTGAGATGAAAATTGTGAACGTCGAATTGGTATGATAAGTTCCAGAGTGCTGGAACAAAGGACTTAAGTGGTCATTTTCCTTTTTTTTTTCTTACCTTTTTCTCTCTATAACCCCTTATAAGGGGACCGACACATTATTGAGCTCATATGACTCACGGTTATTATTTTTCTGTGTTTTTCTCTTCTCTGTGTTTTCAGGAGCTAAAGACGACGGACAGATGATATAGGTTATGGTGCTAATATGCATCTATTGTATTATGGTTTATGAACTATGTAAAATATGTAATAAATGAGAAGTTTTCATTGTATTTGATAATACTATTTGTTTATGTCTAAATGGATTTTATTTATTTCTGTACTAAACCGATTAAGTAATTTTTGTCTAGCTGCGGTGTTGGGACTCAGCGATAGTGATGTCATTTGTATTATTATGTGTTAATATGTTATGAAAAATTGGGGCGTTACAAAGACCAAGA
The DNA here is from genome assembly GCA_035668315.1 of Drosera spatulata. Taxonomy (NCBI): domain Eukaryota; kingdom Viridiplantae; phylum Streptophyta; class Magnoliopsida; order Caryophyllales; family Droseraceae; genus Drosera; species Drosera spatulata. The sequence continues at coordinate 8,575 of JAOVYX010004274.1, forward strand.
ACGAGAATCAACAATAATTGTATTGTATTGTGGAATATGAGGTTGGGGGAGAGGGTGTCTATGCCTTGGATCCCCATATTTATGGGCTTTCTATATGGTACACTGATAATCTTCTCTCTCTGGAATTTGGATAGAAAGATAAGAGATATTTCACATATAATTATCTTATGCGAAGATTCTAGTCCTCATGATTCTTTCATCTATCATTATCTTATCTTTACAGTTATTATAAGATAGTCATGATCATTATCTTTATGGTCATTAATATGCCCCCTAGCTTATGAGCCAAGTTGCCTCAACTCGACCTTAGAGCTCGTTTATTAATGACCGGGTTACTTCTGCCTCGACATGGATTGTACTTCTGCCATGCAGCGTAATCATATATCCTAAAAAATTTTCCGAGGTGACATCAAAAACGCACTTGGTCGGGTTCAGCTTCATATTTTTCTTTCTTAGGAGGGCGAAGGTTTTTGCTAGGTTGGCAGAGTGATCTCTAGTATGCACCGACTTGGTTAGCATATGATCAACCTACACCTCCATCTTAGTCTTTAATAAAGGTTGGAAAACTTTGTTCACTAATCTTTGATACATTGCCCTAGCATTTTTTAATCCAAAAGACATCATAATGTAGCAATACGTACCTTATTTGGTTATGAAGGAACTTTTTTCTTGGTCTTCTTTTATCATGAAGATTTGGTTGTTACCAGAGAAAGCATCCATGAATGATAATAACTCATGGCGCGAGGTGGAATCTATGAGCTGGTCTATTTAAGGCAAGGATAACAGTCTTTTGGACAAGACTAATTGAGGTCGGTGAAATCGACATATATCCTCCACTTTCCATTTGTTTTCTTTACCATCACTACGCTAGGTAACCCCTTTAGATAGTCTACTTCTCTAATAAAATTAGCGCTGAGGAGCTTTTCTACTTCTTCCACAATGGCTTGATTTCTTTTCAGGGTAAAGTTTCTCTTATTTAGTATGATAGGTTTCATAGTAGTATCTACAGATAGTCGGTGCTCTATGACTTTTGGGTCTATACTTTGCATACCTAAAGTTTGCCAAGTGAAGACATTTGAATTCTTCCTAAAAAAGGTAATCAACTCCATCCGAGTTGGTACTTGTAGTAAGTATCCGCTCTTGACGCATTTGGAGTTTTCTCCGGGTTGCAAAAGTTATGTCTACCAATTCCTCTATCGGTTCTAGCCTTTTCTTCACATCCCTTGGATTGAATTCCAATTGCATTTTTTCTTTTGGGATCCGACTGAGTTGACTTTGCTTCCAAGTTATCGGATAACATTGCCTAGACTCCTTTGATCATCATGTATCCTGGTACAATAACCATCTTTAGGTCGATGATGGATGATCGGCCCAAAATCCCATTGTAAGCAGAAGAAAGATCTACAATGGTGAAGTAGGCCATCCGAGTTTGAACCTTTCTTGTATTCTCATCTTCAACTGTCAAAGGTAGAGTAATGTATCCCTTTGGCAATATGGTACTCTCTGTGAAGCTTACCAGAAGAATTTTGCATGGTCGTAAGTCCTTCTCGGTTAGTCCTATCCTTTTGACTGTGTTAAAGTAGATGATATCAACCGATGGTCCCGCATCAGCCAATATCTTTTTGACATCGAAGTCGTCGATGTGTGAGGTAACAATCAACAGATCTACATTTATGTAACGCCCCGACTTTCCACGTAGGAAGACACGTGGGCGTTATGCCGTCACGGACCCGGTCCGTGACAAGGCTAACAACCGAATGGGTTTTAGGAGTTCAGAAGTCAAGGAAA
>JAOVYX010004275.1:0-10361 GCA_035668315.1 Drosera spatulata
CCAACTGAAATCAGGTTCAGTCGAATGTCGGGCACATGTCTGACATCCTTCAACAGTAACCTTGAATCTGCATTGGTTTGCAACCAAACATCTCCAATATCCATAATTCTAAATGTCTCATTATTTTCCATTCGCACAAAACCATAATCATCATTTTTATAAGATAAAAAAAAAAATATGCGAAGTAAGATAAAATGAGGCACCAGAATCTATCACCCAATCTGAATCTGAACAAGTGAGGTTGATGAAACCACTATCTGAGAAGAGATAGGATTCATCCATGGTTGCAACAGAAGTGACGCTTGGCTCGCTTTTTTACTCTCCCTTAACGACCTTGCCTTGCGCTGTGTCGCTTTTGAACTTCCTGCACTCGTTTTTCTTATGACCTGCCTTACGACAATAATAGCAAGTGAAGCCCTTCCGATTCTAGGACTTTGATCTCCCCCTGAACTTGCCGTCTTGCTGGACAATTCTTCCTTTATTCCGTCTGCGATGCTCCATCACATAAGCGTCTGATGAGTTGGACGGGCTGAGCTCCTTCCTCCTGGTTTCCTCGTTCAACATACCGTCTTTCACGATATTCATCATGAGCTTCTCATCAGGAGCGAAGTTGCTCAGTGACACCATCAGTGTCTCCCCGCTATCAGGTAAGAAATTTAATAATAATAATGCTTGTATCTCATCATCAAACTTTAAATCCATACCTGTCAATTGATTGACAATACTCTGAAAATCATTCAGGTGCTCTACTAAGTTGCGACCGTCTCTAAACTGCAACTTCACTAACTTCCGTATCATGGAAGGTTTATTCATCGCAGTCTTCCTCTGGTAAATCATCTCGAGCTTTTCGCATAGGACAAAAACATCGACGTCGTTGGTCACGTGTTGGAAGACACTTTGATCAATATATTGTCTGATCACACCAATAGCTTTGCGTTGCAGCAACGCTCAAGGTTTCTCCTCTTATCAGCGGGCTTCGTCTTGGTTACGATTGGCTCGTACAAATCCTTACAATAAACGATATCCTCCATTCTGGGTTTCCACATTGAATAGTTCGATGAGGTCAGTCGGATCATGCCACCAACGCCGGCTCCGTCTTCCATTTTAATTTACGCAATAGTTGGATTGCCCTCCAGTTAGATTAAACAGAGCTCTGATACCAATCTGTTGGGAAAAGTCGGTGTGTGTGGTGCAGCGAAAATTATCGAGCACTTTTTCCTCGTCGCGCAATTAAAATGGGATAAATAAATAGTCCAAAAATAAATAGAGTCGACACCAAAATAAATAGTCCAAAAACCCCTTTAAAAAGGATAAAAACCACGGGAGCGTTGCGGTACCAAAATATCCACTAAAGAGGGATTACAAATATCTCCCTAAACTGTGCTAGGGGATTACAATCACCAGGATAACTCTCACTAATTTTTCTTCTCTAATAGAATAAAATTATATCCATAGAGAATACCCCAATCCGGATATTTTTTCTAACTCTTCTGGTGATGTTTTTATGTTTAGTGTGTTAGATAAATTTATTTTGCTACCATTTGCTCCTACTTATAGGAATTGAGAACGCCTTTTTTTTTTCCTTCGCTGCCTCTGCTTGTTTCGTCCCGCATGACGAATTGCTCCACAATTTGGTACGACGGCATAGAGAAAAATGCAAGATTGTGTTTTGATTTTCCTGTTTTGATGTGCGACTTCTTCTTTCCTCTTACCTTTACAATTGAAAAATTATGTGTGTGCCCACTAACACAAGTCAAAAAACAATTCTCCACTAGCATATACAAACCAGCTAAATTCTGAGGTTATGGCATTGAAGCTTTCATAAAGAAAATGCAATATGAACTCTTTTACTTCGCGCTATGAATTCATTGAGTTATTAAAAATTAAGCCACGATGGTTTACTGGTTCATTATCAGGCTATGAGCAATGATTTCATTTCTGAACTATGGTCGATAAACTGGAACTTATCCAGCCCTTAAGTTTACATGCTTGCCAATTGCAAATCTCTCTCATTTTTTATAGAGCTTGTACTTCTGCTATCTTGTACATGATTTTACCTAGTGTTCATCTTTCCATTATCACCTCCAATGCAATTTTCTTTGTGGCCGCACGCTGTCGGACTTGACTCGAACATCTTCAGACTCGGGCATTCGTGTTTTTGGCACAGGACAACAGAAAGCAAAGCATGGTTTGCATCTCAGAAACGACTTTTTACACGGGAAGTACTACGGGGACTATGGAACCGTCCCTTTATTCATATTACTTGCACTCTCGCGCCCCCGGAGACCAGTACTCCTCATACTCTACAGGCTACCACGGTATCATACAATGGAATATGGATCCCTTGATCTTCCTGGAGTGAACAAGGTCATCTCTTGCCTACCACTGCTCTTCAGCCTCCTCGTCTGCTCTCTTGAGATATCGTACGAATTCATCAGCACCTCCTCAGGTATGGCTTTGATGATTGACAGCCTTCCCGAAAGAGGACTGATCATGGGGTCGTTGCTCGTCCTGAATCCGACCCATTCCAATCCCTCCCTTCCCGCCTTCTTCATGGCTACGTAGTTTTGTGGGACTACCAATAGCTGCCCTTCTTGCACACGGTCGTCGAACACCAGTTCTCCATTGTCCCGGACAACTTGGATTCGGCCGCTGCCCCTTGTGATGTACATTATGCCGTGCCCGTTGATCTTCCAATGAGGCACCATCATTGCATTCTGCACATATGAGATGTGAAGCTCTTATCTCCATCCTTATTCGAGCTGATGGTCCTCCATTCACGTAGATATTCCTCTCTTTTTATATATCTCGAACATGCTTGTTCAAGTCAAACTATTACTCAGGTCACGTTTTCTACAAAATGCATGTACTAAACCATGGCCTTACCTGGTTGATGACAACCTTCTCCGCGCTAAGCTGAAGAAACTTCAGTATAGGAAGATTTTGACTGTTGAGGAAGCTTGCACGACCCCCATTTCGGTCAAAGATGTCAGTGTGGGTTGATTTATCAATGTTATGTCTGAACTTCATAGCACAGATCGACTCCTCCAGCCCATTGTCCTCATACCTCCTTCGGCCACGATGTTCCTCCCATTCTTCCTCCTCTTCCAGCTCTGGACTTAGTATTTTGAGTCCTTGCCTTTTGACTCGAATGATGTTGCCCCTGTCGTCGTTTCTGCCCTGCATCTTTCTGGCTGTTTCAATGTCCACTCCAAAGGCTTCAGCTAGGAGCTCCTCATCAAACCCGCTGAGAATGTTATGGCCTGAGCCTTCTTCTTCGCTGCCTCTCTCACCTCTCTTGCCTCTTTCACTCCTCTCTCTTCTTTCTTGGCGACCATGTTCACCTCTTTGAGGGTTTCCGGCCAAGTAGAACCCCTGATTGTTGGCAAAGACAAAATAAGCTGTTGCAGTTTCGTCGCAAAAGATAGTACTAGCCTACTATATTCCGTAAGAAGATTCAAGAGATGGTTTAAGCTGCGTCTTGAGATTATTTAGTATTGATTTCTACGGTCTTTTTTTTTTCTTTTTCTTTTTGTTGCCTAGCCTGAGCCTGACAACAAAATGCTCTTTTATAGCATAGACCAACGGCATGATTGACACTACTGGTCACTTGGTAATCTGATGAAACGTTCGGCGAAATCATATTCATGAATATATCCAACTTTTTTTATGAATTCACTATGCTTTGTCAGTTTGTCTTTGGATTCCATCGAAGGCTTATTACTTCAGTTGCATGTATGCAGAATTGCAGATCTCTAGCAGCTGCAAACTATGCGACGCATAATTCATCCTTATTGTGATAATTCATACAAGAATATGGAAGGAGAAGGAAAGAAGCAGTTCATTGCTGGTAAGTGGTAAATGATCCTTACCCTGATATTGCGATCGAGTTGGTTCTGAGAATTGCTCATGTCCAGCAACGTGACACTTATGATCTCCGTGTCGCCATCATTGTAAGTCCACTGCACCACCCCGGCCGGAGATGCTATAACATCACCTTTTCTGATTCGGACCACCTTCTGGTGCTGGTCTCCCCCGAATCTCCCTTCTCCTCCCTCTCCCCTTCTCCCCTGCCTTGTAGTTTCTGGTACTGATTGGTATGTTTCAGGGCATCCTGGCATGATCACCCCCTGAATGCCGCTCCCTGTGCCACCAAGGCCACCATGCAACACCGCGAAGATGTTGAGATATCATATCACCATATCTCATAGATCCCTCTAAGGTACATATAATATTTGGAAATTTTCATTTGAGTATTTAGTTCATGTAAGGAAATAATTCTCTTGTAAAGGTTCCATCATTCATTATATTTATCCAAACCTCAGGTTCCATCATTCATTATGTTGGCACATGTTGCATCGTAAATTTGTTCTTTTGATAGAGTCGATTCCTGATCTGATTCTCTTCCCTACCTTGTACCACATAGGTGAGATATGGCGCATTCGTGTACGAAGGCAAGAACAGTCCACCAGGCTCAATCACATGCCTCAGCGCAGCCACGCCCGCACACCTAAACTGCTGGTCCTCAGCATCCCATATCTCCGTGACACCGCCCTCTGCCCTTATCCTTCTCCGTGGCTCAGTCGCCGTCAGCCTCAGTATATCACACCGCCCCACCTGCGCCTGCATCCGCTGGTGGCGCCACCCGGTTTCCTGGCTGGTCTGGCCAAGGCATGGCCATGGAGACAGCAAGGTGATGGTGAGAGTGAGGCAGAGTGTGATGGTGAAGGTGCTCATTGTTGCTTTGCCTTTCGGGTGTGATTTTGGGGAGATGAGTTGGTTTATATGTGGATGAAGAGAGAGTTGATGGGTTGACACGTTTAGTTGGATTTGTTTTTGGTGTTGTGTGGCAAAGTGCATGGATGTGAAGAGGATGCATGATGAGGCTTGCATGCAGGGTTGCATGTGTAGGTGAGCTTATGGTACTTCGATATGTGGATTTTTAGTTAAGGATCTGAACAGTCTGATAAGTGTTGGTGGTGCGGTTGAACGATTGTAATGGTTTGTATTTGGCATTTGAATTGAGGTGGATTGATGTACTCTTCCTGTTTGTTACAAACCAGGAGTTGTAATAAAAGATATCGTTAATGTTCAATAAGTTCATTTGTCTTTTAGACTGTATTGAGTGAACGTATTGTGACATTAACATAAAGATTTTTTTTTTCAATGATAAAAATATTAAAAATTCAATCATAAATAACGACAGAATCACTTTCATGTCATTGAAAATATAAACTCATAATTTTCTTTAAGAAGGATTGATTCAGTCCTAAGTAACTCATTCATCTGCTCATGTGGTCATCCACGGCTCATAAATTGAAAGCACAAATGTCGCCGAAGCCAACCAAGCAAAAGCCGCGCCAAAATCGCCTCAACCTCTCTCAATTCAATCTCAGCCGAACACGTGTCCTCTCAAAATTCCCCATCTTCTTCCCCCTCTCTCACGACTTCGATCTCATCACATCACGCCATTGTTGCCCTAATTTTTTCGATCAATTCAATCGATGAGATCGTATCGAGTCTGTGACTTAGATCGCCGATTGATTGATTGAATCGGAGGATTGAGATAGGTTGATGAGAGGCGGAAATCGAAGGAGGATAAGGAGAAGACGAAGGATATATCTATGACGACGACGTCGCAGAATCAGCAGCGTAGCGTGATGCAGTTGGTGTTGTCGAGAGTTTGTCGCAGATGGAATGGCAGATCTTGTTAGTTATGCAAAATCCGAGCGTGACGTCGAACAAGTATTCGCTGCATTCATCTTCGATTTCGTCTTCGATTGCCTGTTGGCTGTTGTGTTTTCGTGTGTGATTGTGTTGTTTGTGTGATTGTGTTTACATCTGACGGGAGCATCTGAGCTGTTCTTGTTGTTGTGGTATTGATGGCCAATTAGGGTTCCATGTATGAGGATTTTGGTTTGGATGGATTTAGTAGAATTCAGAATTTCGATGTATGCTTGAACGTTCTGTTAGTTGTACAATTGAGAGATCTTCTACGGAATTTAGGTTGATATAGTTTATTTGTTTTTGTTTTTTTTTTTTTCGAGTCTATATGGAAAAAGTGTCTCATTCTGTAACATTAGATTCATTAGGAATCTTCCATGGAATACAACGTATGGTAAATGGAGTATTACTTGTGGAATAACCGTAATGTGTTTGGCGAAATTTTCCTTTTGAATCACACTGGGATAAGTTGTTCTTGTTTCATAGAACGCAGGAAAAGTTAGAGAATCTGATAACAAAGTACGATTGTTACACCTGGGAAAATTCATTAAGTAGTTGCTGGTAAATAAGTGTCCTTGGCGCTGGACTGATTCATAGAATATCTATTGTTGTGGAACTGCGGTTGATAGGATATACTGCTTGATTCATTAACTCTCATTTTCCCGAATGCGCTTGTTGCTTTGGAAAAAGGTACTTAGTTGGTCAAGTAGAGTAGGAAAGGAAACATAAGTTATGACCGGTTGCTTTAAAGATGAGAGATGAGAGGATGAGAGGATTTGACACGGGAGAAGTTTTTGTAATTTTCTGTTGTCATGGTTGATTAGGATATACTAATTGATTGAAGGTCCAATATGATTCAACACCAACCTAAAACATGAAGGCCCAAGTCCAAGATTAATAAGTCCAAACCCAAGATCTAGATTTTTCCTAAATATTTAAGTAAGTTTTAGAATTTTATCTGAATGTTTCTATGAAAAAATCTTATAGAATATGCTTAGGAATATTGTAGGAGAATTCTAGAAGTTAAATCTTAGCCGTAGGATCAAATCAATCCTCACCGTCCATTTGAGATGGTGAGTAGTATAAATAGGGGTAGTGTTGATGTATGCAAGCATCCAATCAAGCAAATAAGTCATCCACCAAACAAGAGTCTCCTACCACAATCACAAGAGTCTTCAAGAGTGTGTTGTGTCCAATTTGTGTAGTGTGTCATTGAGTTGTTAGGTGTTAAGGAGTGAGTTGTGTAGTGAAGCACTAAGTGTGTAAAATCATGTTGTAATGCTTTGTGTGTTACATCAATAAAGATTTATTGTTCACACTCATATCCTCTAAATTTCTGTACAAGTGGTATCAGAGTCGAGGTTGTTAACTTGGTGCAAGATCGTCGATCCGATTAGTTTGAGACCAAGGAGTCATGACAGATCTATCGAACACAATCGGAGGCGTGGAGAAAGTCAACGGCAACAACTATAGTTATTGGAGTACATGTATTGAGTCCTATTTGCAAGGACAAGATCCCTGGAAGATTGTTAGTGATAATGAGACCACACCATCCTCCACAGAGAATGCCGATGCATATAGGAAGTGGAAGATCAAAGCTGGGAAGGTTATGTATGTGCTCAAGACAACCATTGAGAAGGAGTTGAAGTGACTCAAGACAACAAGAAAAGGTTGAAGATGAACTTGAGAAGAAGGTACGTTGTGTACGTACCGACAATGAAGGGGAATACACATCAGAAGTATTCTCGTCATTCCTGAAGGAGCACAAAATCAAGCGTCAATTAACATGTCCTAGCACTCCTCAGCAAAATGGTGTTGCTAAGAGGAAAAACCGACACTTCACATAGATATTCGAAACTTAGTGCACTCAAAGAATGTGCCCCCAAGGTTTTGGGCAGAGTGTATGAAGACGATAACGCATGTAATCAACAGGCTACCTCAGACAAAGTTACAGTTCATCTCATCTTTTCAGAAACTATGGAATGTCAAACCCACGGTCAGTCACTCCCGCGTATTTGGATGCGTCTGCTACGTCTTTGTCCTAGACCATCTTCGAAGTAAGTTCGACAAAAAGGCAATTCGTTGCATCTTTGTCGGATACAATGATGCAAGGAAAGGATGGAGGTGTTGTGATCCTACGACAGGTCGTTGCTACACCTCAAGGAATGTGGTCTTTGATGAAGTTTCATCCTGGTCATCATCAGAGGAGATAGTGCTTCCATATTCAGAAGACTTGGAAAGCAAAATACAAGAAAGGATGGATGAGTATAAAGATATAAGAGATGATGAAGATGCACCTAGAACACTCGAGTGCTCAAAGAGCCCGTGGAAAACTGGAGTGCACCACAAGACTCCTCAAATGCGCAAGACTCCAGCAGAAGTACGACCAACCCAAATAGAGATTGAAGAAGAACCAGTCCAGCAGTTGCGAAGATCAAAGAGGGAAACGAAGCCAAACCCAAAATATGCAAATGTAGCACTAACCACCGATGATGATATTAAAGAGCCATCAACCTGTGAAGAGGTTTTAAGGAGTAAAAAATGGATCGAGACCATGGAGGAAGAATACAAGGCCTTGAAGGAGAACGAGACATGGGAGTTAGTACCAAAACCTGAGGATGTGAAGCCAATCTCAACTAAATGGGTCTACAAGTTGAAGACCAGGTCAGATGGATCCATAGAAAGATACAAGGTACGATTGGTTGCTCGAGGATTCTCACAGTAGTATGGACAAGACTATTAAGAAACCTTCAGTCCAGTAGCCAAGATCACCACTGTGAGAGTCCTGATCGCTCTAGCCGTCATGAAAGCATGGAAACTATGGCAAATGGATGTAAAGGACGCTTTTCTACATGGAGAGCTAAACAGAGCTATATACATGGAGCAATCAAAAGGGTTTGAGAGCATTAATTATCCAGAGTATGTTTGCAAACTCAAGAAGGCACTCTTTGGATTAAAGCAGGCTTCAAGGGCATGGTACGGAAAGATAGTCGAGTTTCTACTTCAATGTGGGTATCAAGTGGCTCTCGCAGACTTTAGTCTCTTCGTGAAGAATGCTGATGGGAAGACATCGGTGGTGCTCGTGTACGTGGATGACCTAATCATCACCGGAGATGATGAAGAAAAAAATCAAGAGGACAAGGAGGAATTTGTCAGTTGGATTCCAGATGAAGGAACTTGGAGAGCTTAAGCACTTCCTCGGGCTCGAGATCGATCGAAGTAAAGAAGGTATATTCTTGTGCCAGCAAAAATATGCTAAGGATCTCTTGTAGAGATTTGGGATGCTCAACTGCAAACCCATTGCTATGCCAATGGAGGAAAGACCTAAGCTGTGTGCATATGAAGGCGAGTAGTTAAAAGATCCAACCATGTATCGACAGCTAGTGGGCAGTTTAATCTACCTAACCATGTCTCGACCGGACATATCCTTTCCAGTTGGAGTTGTGAGTCGATACATGTAAACTCCAAGGAAACCTCATTTAGAAGCGGTGAGACATATACTCAGGTACGTCAAGGGCACTATTGATTTTGTTCTTTCATATAAGAATAGAAGTGATGACACATTAGTCGGTCACTGTGATGCTAACTACGCTGGAAATCCAGACACAAGAAGATCAACAACAGGCTATACATTCAGTCTTGGATCTGGAGCAATCTCTTGATGCAGTAAGAGACAACCAACTGTATCACTATCCACAACAGAGGCTGAGTATAGGGCCGGTACTATGGCAACTTAAGAGAGTACATGGCTAACTCAACTACTTGAAGACCTCCATCAGCCAATCGACTATGCAGTATCACTATATTGTGATAACCTATCGGCAATACGTTTGGCAGAAAATCCAGCCTTCCATGCTAGGACTAAGCATGTGGAAGTTCATCATCACTTTCTCAGAAAGAAAGTGCTACAAGAGGAGGTGGAGATGAAGCCAATCAACACGAAGAATCAAATAGCAGATATCTTCACCAAGGGACTCAACCAAGCAAAGTTTGAAGAGTTCCGTCGGCTTCTTGGAATGGAGACAAGAAGGGTTGGTGTTGAGGGGGAGTATTGAAGGTCCAATGTGATTCAACACCAACCTAGAACATGAAGGCCCAAGTCCAAAATTAATTAATAAGTCCAAACCTAAGATCTAGATTTTTTCTAGATATTTAAGTAAGTTTTAGAATTTTATCTAGATGTTTCTATGGAAAAAATCTTATAGAATATGCCTAGGAATATTCTAGGAGAATTCTAGAAGTTAAATTTTAGCCGTAGGATCAAATCAATCCTCATCGTCCATTTGAGATGGTGAGTAGTATAAATAGGGGTAGCATTGATGTATCCAAGCATCCAATCAAGCAAACAAGTCATCCACCAAATAAGAGTCTCCTACCACAATCACAAAAGTCTTCAAGAGTGTGTTGTGTCCAATTTGTATAGTGTGTCATTGAGTTGTTAGGTGTTGAGGAGTGAGTTGTGTAGTGAAACACTGAGTGTACAAAGTCGTGTTGTAATACTTTGTGTGTTACATCAATAAAAATTTATTGTTCACATTCATATCCTCTAAATTTCTCTACATTGATTTGTTGAACTCTCAAATTTTGAAGGCCCTCGTTACTTTGAAAAAAGGTACCCAGCTGCTCAAGTACAGTAG
>JAOVYX010004276.1:0-10360 GCA_035668315.1 Drosera spatulata
AAGTTAACCTTCTCTGTGGGATCGACCCCTACTTCCACTACTACATTAAATTCTATATTTATAGAGTGAAGTGGGTGGTTATAAATATTAATTTGACTTGCTTACGACGGCACGCATCAGCAAGAGACGGCGATTGCGCATTGTGAGGAGTATTGGTCCTAATGGTAAGAAAAATCTATTGATGCCGAAAGCTCCTTTTGTTCTGGAGAAAAACCAAAGGAAGTTGCTATGTGAGTGGGTCAGGAGAGTGTAGTTTCCGGATGGATATGCTTCCAACCTACGACAATGCATTCGTGAGTCTGAGTGGCAGTTAAGTGGTATGAAAAGTCATGATTGTCATGTGTTTATACAGAGACTAATGCTTGTTGCATTTAGAGATCTACTGCCCTTGATTGCATGGAAAGTTTTCACGGGGCTGAGTCAATTTTTCCGTGACTTGTGCTCGAATTGTATAAGTCGAGATGACATGCAGCGACTGGATAAGTTCATTCCAGAGATTATTTGCAAGTTAGAAAGATTGGTGCCTCCTAGTTTCTTCAACTCCATGGAACATCTTCCTATTCATCTACCATACGAAGTCAAAATAGCTGGACATGTTCATTATAGATGGATGTACGTATTCGAAAGGTAAAGAATGTAATATGCTAAATATTATGCTTGCCCTCAATAATTTATGGTGGTGAAAGCATTTCAACACAGCTATTATTTTCTTAGGTTCTTATTCCATCTAAAGCAGAAGATTGGGAACAAAGTGCACATGGAGGGTTCAATTTGCGAAGCATTTCTTTTGGAGAAAGCTAGCAACTTTGCAAAACTATATTTTCCTAAAACTGTGGACACGAAGGGCAATGACCTTCCTCGTTGTGCTAGAAGAGATAATGATGACGAAGATCCAATCCTCCCAGATGTCTTTCGTAGAAACGGGGGATATGCCCCGAGCGAGAAAAAGATAAAGAAAAAGAAGAGAGCACTGAAGAGAGAGACACTTGTTCAAAAAGATGCCGAGGCAGCTCATAGATATATCCTTGGCAATTGCGAGCTTGTTTCACCATTTGAGAGGTACATATAGTAGTATTTATTGTATGAATTTATGATCATATAAAAACAATGAGTTCAATATTTCTTAGGGTATTCGAGGATGAGAAGGTGAGGAGAGGTTGTGTTTGCACAGCAGCAGAAGCATGGACAAATGCTCGTCATATTTGACCGGTTTGGTTGAATGAACATGTAAGAATGGTCCTTTGATTTGAATGAAAGCATAATTCAAAAAAACAAGTCTCACTGTATTTGTTTTTTCCTCATAGGTTCAAACCCTCGTGAGCAACGACATTATCAAGGCAATTGCAGTTGGCCAGCGCTTTATGTAAAGAAGTTCAAACAATATGTGGTTAACGACTTTCTTTTCGACACACACTCGTATAGTAAGGGAAAAACAACGGCTAATTGGGGGGTGTGCGTGAAAGGAGATGGCGATGTTGATTACTACGGCATTCTTGTTGACATTGTGGAACTACATTACATGATGTTGGTTATGGAAGTTTGAAGATGGTTCTATTCAAATGTGAATGCTTTGACTCAATCTCGGGGTTGAGCGTGCACCCTAGCTATGGCCTTGTTGATGTTGATTGGATGAGTATATATAGAGGCCTCTATGATCCTTTTGTGCTTGCCACTCAAGCCATCAAGCCACTCAAGCCACTCAAGTGTATTTTTCTCCTTATCCAGGATGCTTAACCCGATGAAAAAAATGGTGGGCAGCGTTCAAAACAAAATCGAGATCGACAGAAGAAGCTTTTCAAGAGGATACGAATGTCAATCCTCCTCTCCTTGAAGCATTAGAGGAGGAGGAAGATATGAATAACGTTGAAGAAGATGTTGAGATGGAAGAAAGAGCTGAGGAAGGAGAAGAAGAGGGAGGAGAAGAAGAAAGAGACGAGGAAGAGACAGAAGAGGAAGAAGCTGAAGAAGAAAGAGAAACAAAAGAAACAAAAGATGACGATGAACAAGGACAAGAGGATGAGGAGGAGGAATTAGACGATGATGATGAGGGGGGCGACTAAAGGTTTTCAATCTACAATTCAATGCTTTAATGGACAGAATTAATATTACAATAAAATCTTATAATGGCAGTAATAGTATATGACGTCTCCCAACTTAAATTTTTGTTAATATTGCATATGTCATCTAGTGGACGTAGTGGCTCTCGCGGAGGGAGGGTGAGTGGAGGTAGCGGCTCTCGCGGAGGGAGGGTTAGTGCACGTAGTGGCTCTAGCAGAGGGAGGGTTAGTGGATGAGGTGGTGCTCCTCGAGACCGTCTCTCCGACAGGAGCTTAGAGAGTACATCTCGAGCAGCACCTCATGAAGACGAGGAGCTTAGAGACTTTGATATTAGGGCTAGAATGGGACAGGCTGACGAGTAGCCAGCACCTTGGCTACCTGTAGAGGAGCCCTCTCCACACGGATCTACTTCCAATCCATGACCATCGAGCTCTCGTGCACCTCCTCAGGTTTCAGATATCGATCCACAGAGTCCTTTGCATCCAGACACCCATTGGTAATAAATTTTTAGCGTTTTTTTATTGCAATCCTTTATATATTGTCTCTTTTCGTATTTATTTTTGTATATCATTGTAAACTTTGAGGTTTTATCATATTGATGTGGCCCACACCACTGTTGAATAATTCAAGGGTTTCTATGAGGATGTTTGGTTCAATTTTGGAGAGGTGCCAAGGGATACGCGCGATCGTATGTTGGGTTGGTTTGCGGTGTGTATATTGAATTTAATTTTTTACATGTATTACTATCATTTCCAATTTCTCTATTATTTTTTGGTTTATAACTTATGATTTCAATTTTTTCAAACACAGTATACTTGGGGCAGTTTCTTAGATGCCCAGGTACGGGTAGCTTGGGAGCAGAAGTTGCAGGTTCGCATGAGGGACGACGTCTTTAAGGCTCGGATGGACCTCTTGAAATCTAAGCACGGATCTGATGGGGTGGTCTCTTGGATATTGTACGATATCGGGAAAAAGCTCCTAGAGAGATGGTTCACCGATCCTGTCGTAGTACACAAAATCATAAGTCGCCGTACAAAATAGGGCTAAGGGGAAGGCTACACACACGCAGAGTAGCATGTCTACCATCCTTATCGAGAAGCGTCTGATAAATTTAATTTCCTTGTAATCCTTTTTCCCTATTCATTTTGTCTTAATTATCTGATTGTATATAATTTCGTGATTTTGTAATCAAAATTTATGAAGGAGGTGAGCTTGAAGAGGAAAGCCACGCAGATGAAGATGTATGTTGGGACTCACAAGAAATCCGATGTCCCGAGCGTGGTGGAGGCGATCAAAGCGGGGAAGTTACTGACGGATATTCCTTTGGTTGATGAAACGGGGACTCAAGTTCGGGTAAATTCAATATTACTTTTTTGTTTAATAAATATCGGATAGTCATAACATTACTTGATTTTTTTTAACAAATGCATTAAGTTGATTTATTAACAATGACGTTGTAGGATACGTTTTACGAGAGATTTAGTCAGATGCCCGAGTCCCAAGTGGATGAGAGTATGGATCCCGAGGATTCGCAACAGCAGTTTGCTGATGCCACATCCAAGGCCTATCTCGAGGTTGCTGGCACGACGAAGGGGTGGGTGTACGGTCTTGGTTCTGCAGCGACTCGAATCTATCCTAAGTCCATGCTCAGCCAAGCATCCAGGACGGCTCATTCTCTGTCTTCTCATTCTGTGCCCGAGGATTATTATCGGTTACAAGAAGAAGTCGTGAAGCTCAGAGAGACCGTCATCACATAGAAGGATGCCTACAGTTCCATGCTTCATACACGGCAGGATACGTACAATTCCCTCCAGCGAACGGTTGTCGGCTAACAGGAAGAGATAAACATGCTGCGACAGCAGATGGCACTGCTCTTCGCCAAGATGAGAATGGATCCTTCAGCAACTTGCCAGGCACAAGCTGAGATCAGTTTGCCACGGCTTCCTCCTCCACTAGATGATGATGCATGCCCTCCCGAGCAACATGATGTTAATTAAAGACCTTTATGTATCACTTTGTATTTTGGATTGTAAAACTTTGGATTAGAATCTAATTTGGGTTTGATTGTAATAGGCATAACACAGGGACCTGTATTTTTTTTTTTATAGTTTCAATACTTTCTTAATTATTTTTTAAAAAAATAAAATATTGTTTAGCGGCGGAAGTATGTCTCTAAATAATAATTGACAAAAAAATTAATTTAGAAACGGGTTTCAGTCTCTAAATTCTTTAAAAAACATAGCGACGGAACTCCGTCTCTAAATGGCACTTATTTTTATTGTATTTTAAACTACAAATAATATTCATTTTCTTTTTTCCTTTTAAAATTTAACGAAATAAATTTTATCACAACACAAAAAAAAAAAAACATTTAGCGACGGAATCCGTCGTTCGTCGGATGTTGTTCGTCGCTAGATTGTATTTTTTTTTTATAGTGTTTTAACCTTAAAGAAAGTGAAGATTGTTTAGTGAAATTTTATACATATCCTAAATTATTGTACCTACCAATTTAAATCTTATAGAGCGTGCGATTTATGATTTATATACCTTACACGAATCATGTTTTAATGGACAGAAAGATGGGGTCGGGTTTATCATGGTTTTATGATAGATCCTAGATGTATGACCAGCTTGTTGATGGGTACTTGAACACTTTTTTTGCTAGAAAAGTCAAAAAATTTATGAACTTCGCCCTTGAGAACCAGATTTTTAATTATCCCGGACACTTGAGGTGTCCTTGTGTCAAGTGCCACAATAGGATATATAAAACGGCGGATGAAGCGATAGTGCACTTGTATGAATTGAGGTTCGTGTCCAACTACTGGATATGGACACAACAGGGTGAGGCTGAGCAAGGGGAAGCCTCAATAACGAGCCGCTCAAATCCGTATGTGGATATGGTTGTGAATGTGTTTAGGCCTGGTTTTTTTGGGGCTGTAGATCACGAGATGATGGATACTTTTAATGACAGTCCGTCGCCTACTTTCTAGTCTATGTTTGATATGTTGAATGCTGCTAAGGAGTCCTTGTATCCCGGTTGCAGAGCGTCCCAGTTGGAGGCTATTTCCAAGTTGTTGAACATCAAGTGTGAGTACAACATACCGCACAGGACGACCGATGCCATTGTGGCATTGTTGAAAGACATTAGTCCAGAAGACAATATGATGAGAGGCATCCGTCTTCCTGTTAAGAAGATAGACATATGCCCCAATGATTGCATGATGTTCTAGAAGGATGCAGAGAACTTGGAGATGCATTCCAACTGTGGGGCACGAAGGTACAAGGACAATCTCCGGGGCAAGAAACGTGTTGCTCATAAGGTGTTGTGATACTTCCCATCACCCCGAGGTTGCAACGTTTGTATGCAACCAAGACCACAACCGAGGTGATATCTTGGCACGCTAGTAACCGAAGCTTTGAGGACGTGATGTCACATCCCTCAAATAGTGAATCTTGGAAGCATTTGGACAAGGAGTTTCCTTGGTTCTCTGCTGAACCTCAGAACGTTTGTTTGGGGCTATGCACCGATGGGTTTGCTTCTTTTGGAAAGTCCGGGGCTGAGTACTCATGCTGGCCTGTGATGTTGACTCCGTATAATCTTTCACCGGGGCTATGCATGAAGACTCCATACATTATACTTTCCACGATCATTCCAGGGCCGAAGAGTCCTAAGGGGAACCTGGATGTTTACTTGCAGCCTTTGATCGAAGAGGTGACTCATCTGTGGAAGTTTGGTGTGGCCACTTACGATGTTTTTATGAGACAGACCTTTCAGATGAGGGCAGCGTTGTTATGGACAGTTAATGATTTTTCGGCGTATCGAATGTTTTCTGGATGGAGCACGACTGGAAGATTGGCATGTCCTTATTGTATGAGCACACCAAATCATTCACTCTGAAGAATGGTAGAAAGCAGTCATGGTTTGACTGTTATCGTCGTTTTTTGCCTCATGAACATCCGTTTCGAGCCTATAGAAGCGGGTTCTCGAAAAATAGGGTTGATTATGATGACCCGATCCCTATCTATGATGGCGATGAGATGTGTGCTCATGTATTCTCTTCCAATCCCGATTACTTCCATGTCACTCACAATTGGAGCAAGAGGAACTTTGTTTGGCAATTACCATATTGGCATAACTTTCTAATTAGGCATAATCTTGATGTCATACATGTTGAAAAGAATGTGTTTGACACTGTCATAGATGTGAAGGGAAAGACCAAAGACACGGTGGTGGCTAGAAAAGATCTCAAATTGTATTGCAAGCATCCGATGTTGGTGTTGAGAAGATTGAAAAATAGGCGAGGCATCGAGGAAACGGTTATGCCCGAGGCTCCTCATGTGCTGAAGAAGTAGGCACGAAGGGTATTGTGTGAATGGATCAGAATGCTGAAGTTTTCTGATGGATATGCATCTAATTTGAGACGTTGTGTTCGTGATAAGGAATGGTGTTTGAAGGGTCTCAAAAGTCATGATTGTCATGTTTTCATGCAAAGGCTGCTTCCAGTAGCTTTCAAGAAATTGTTGCAGCCTCATGAGTGGAATGCCTTCATCGAGTTGAGCTTGTTGTTCAGAGATCTGTGTTGTAATAGTATATGCCTCGAGGACATGGAGAGGTTAGAGATGCAGATCCCAGAAATTGTATGCAAGTTGGAGAGGTTTTTTCCTCTAGCTTTTTTCAATTCTATGGAGCACTTGCCTTTGCATCTTCTACATGAGGCAAAAATTACTAGACCTGTGCATTATAGGTGGACGTATCCTTTTGAGAGGTATATCTAATTAAGTAGTATAAAGTAATTTTTCCTCTATTGGAGGTTTTTTGAACTAATGGTGGTTTAAGGGTTTCAAATTATGAATGATATCTCTTTTCAGGTTTTTGTTTCACCTGAATGGTAAAATTGATGACAAGGCACATGTTGAGGGCTCCATTTGTGAGGCATATCTTATGGAGGATCAGAGCAATTTTTGCCAATATAACTTTGGGAAAAAGGTGGACACAAAGGCTCGAAATCCCCCTCGCAACTATGGTGCCTCAAATGAGCCTGATGATCCTAATCTGCCAAGTGTGTTTCACAAGCATGGGGGATATGCCACGAGGAAGGGGAGAAAGGATACGTTAGCTGAGCAAGATCAAAAAGCCGCTCATAGATTTGTTCGACGGAATTGTGAGCAAATTGCTCCTTTTGTGAGGTATGAAAATCAACAAGAATTTTACTAAATAATTTAGTAAATTATATCTTATATATCAACTGTTATTAATCATAGATTATTCGAGTCAGAAATATTAAGAACGCGACGCTTAAGATCCGTCCAAGAAGTTTGGAGCAGTTTTGGAGATTTGTGACCTTCGTGGCTTCAAAACTTTATAAGTAGAATGAGTTTTGAATCATACGAAATTGATTAGTACTCCTTCTACATTTGAAATTCATATCATCTCCATTCCTTTTGAATGCAGGTCTTAAAAAATTCTATTGATGACTCGGTTCATAGCCTTGGTACACGACCAGCTGTTGAAGTGTACAAGTATTCACAATAGTACATCAACGGAATTTTATTTGACACATACGACTATGGCTCAAGGAAAGCCACTATGAACTATGGGGTATGTGTTAAAGGCGATGGAGTTGATTATTATGGGATTTTGAGAGATCGGGGAGTTGCAGTACGTGGGGACGGAATGCTCATATGGAATTATTCTTTTCAAGGGTGATTGGTTTGACTCCGACAAAGGCCTCAATATACACGCCAAGTACAAGATGGTTGAGATTGACAAGACGAAAAAGTATCGAGAGGGCTATGATCCTTTCATATTGGCAAATCAAGCTATTCAAGTATGCTATGCTCCCTATCCTAGCCTCACCAAGGCTCGAGATCATCGATGAGCGGTGTTTAGGATGAAGGCACGAGGAATGATTGATGCCCCCATTGAAGATGAACCTTTTCAAGAAGACACTTCTCATACAGAAGTCTCACTTGTCTCTGATGATGATGATCTCGAGGAAGAGAATGATGAAGATGACAAGAAAGAGGAAGAGAATGAAGACGACGAGGCCAAGGAAGAGAATGAGGACGACGAAGAGGATGAGGATGACGATGACGATGACGATAAAAATGATTAGAGTAAAACCATATACCTATAGCTTTTAGATATAACATAAAAACCTATACATATATATAACTTCTCTGTTTCTGTTTGTGTTTCTATATAAGTCTTTTATTCCATGTTCTGAATGTTTTGATTGTAAGTTTCTATTTGTTTATTTTTCACTTGTAGATGTCATGACGAGATCCTAGGAGGGGTAGGGGCGATTTTGATGATTCACAGAGGGTTGCCGGAAAATTTAATAAGTCCTATTCCCTTTCTTTGACTTTTGGTTAATCTTTTAGATGTCAAAGATACGCAATTTTATGAAATGTTCAACAATATTCTTGAAAAAAGTATAGGTAAGAGACCGATGATTTACCTCCCTACTATACGACGCCATGGGAGAGGCAGGGGTGATTTTCACGATATCAGTCTCGATGAGGAGATGAAGGATGTTTATACAGAGGAGTCGATGCCTATGCCTAGCTATAGACAAGTGCCTCGCGATCGAGGGACCATCACCATATAGGAGCCTATTCCTAGAGGAGGGTTCGCTTGTCGATCGTCTGCTCCACAAGCACCTCCACGGCGGGATTCAGCGTCACCATCATCGATTCTTCCATCATCAGCTTCACCACCAGTGACTTCTCCTTACAGCACATCGTCCCCATCAGCAGTTGTGACTGATGATGACTATGTTGGTGGATATCATCTGGGGCTTACATTGGACCCCGATGGTGGTCTTTAGTATGTTTTTTTTCATTCATAAATAATATTCATATATTTTTTTTAAAATTCAATTTATCTCAAATATTTGATGCTCAGTTCCTTGTGATTTTTAAGGTTTCATAATCACTTTGTGCTATCCTATGTCACAGAGTCGTTCGAGAGTTGTTATGCTGGTCCCTGGATATGCTGGATCGACTAATATTCTAACAGATTATATGGTAAAGTCAAGAAAAAATAGGATAACCTTGGTGTATCCCACATCAAATAAAAGAAGACGACAAGAGTAAAATTGTAAGTATGTCGCCTTTAATCTAATCTAGTACATCCCTAAATGGACGAGGGATAAGATGTGAGGGTACTTCAAGGTAAGATTAAAATTATAAAATGTACATCTATTTATTTAGTTTTTATATACTTTTAATTGTCGTCAATAATCTAACCATTTCTTAATTTTATCTTTGAACTTGCAGAAGCTTCACCACGGGAAGAAAGAGCACAATGATCTGTTGATGGTCATGTGGTGGGCAAAGATGATCGACCGGGTACGTGACAGTGTGTATAAATTGAAGCAAGCTGCACAAAAGAGCAAGAAGATCCTTTGGTGCGATGACGAGATAAAGGAGGCTCTAAAGGTGCTGTGGAAGTTAAAACAATTTCAAGACCGAGCACAGCGTGCTCAGGAGCAAAGGAGAGGCGAAACATTCACATGGATCGGTGTCTACG
This sequence comes from Drosera spatulata, assembly GCA_035668315.1. Classification (NCBI taxonomy): domain Eukaryota; kingdom Viridiplantae; phylum Streptophyta; class Magnoliopsida; order Caryophyllales; family Droseraceae; genus Drosera; species Drosera spatulata. The sequence continues at coordinate 9,593 of JAOVYX010004276.1, forward strand.
GTCAATGTCCCCTTGAAGTTAGTAAGTAACTTGTTTTATAAGGCAAATTCAATTATATATATGTATAAATTTATTTCTTTAATTTTTATCACTAATTGGATTGAAATATATGATCGATATCTTATTAATTAATTGTTTGTTTGCATCAAAAACAGTTGAAGAGGAAACCAAAGAAGATCGAGATGTTTGAGAAGACACACACCAAGAAGGGCGGCGAGTCTGGCGAGGTGGTGTGGTGTGACGAGAGATCGAAGGAGACGGCGATAAACTTACTATTCTTGTAAAGATTGTAGCTCCTGATTTTTTTTCTTAACTTATTGAATTATTTTTTCAATCAAATAGCTAGTATCCGAGTTTTAATTGTTGATTCTTTTTTTGTAGGCTCAATACTCCGTACTAGAGAAGGAGTTCACGGATCGGCTGTTTGTGGAGACGCAGCCCGGTATGAAGCCGACCGAGTAGGAGATCAACCATGCGTAGAGCAAGGCGTACCTCAAGACGGTTGGGTGTAAGAAAGGACGCGCGTATGGTCTTGGGCCCGCCAACTCCATGTTTCATTCGAAGGAGACACTGTCCTCAAGTAGAAAAAGGTCTTCCTTAGTCAATCCATGTGAATTCACTAAGTTGAAGGAGAGCAATGCAGTGTTGATAGAACGGATTGACGAGCTGATATAGTTAGTCCAGCAGCTTTCGCAGTAGTATTAGTGAGATAACAGCCTGCTTGATCGACCTCCTCACTAGCCCCGGGATCCACCTCCCGCCCCTTCC
>JAOVYX010004277.1:0-10359 GCA_035668315.1 Drosera spatulata
TTCTCTGTGGGATCGACCCCTACTTTCACTACTACATTTAACTCCATATTTATAGAGTGAAGTGGGTGCTCTTATAAGTATAAATTTGACTTGCTTACGACGGCACGCATCAGCTGCTATATAGAGGATAGATATAGACCGGAGGGCAACAAGGGAAGAGGTAAGACGTCTTAGATAAGAGGTGGCACATCAGGGGGAGCGTATAGATTTGATGGATAAGAGTTCATTGCAGACTACGATAGCTATTCAACGCATGGAGCAGAGGCCGACTGCCCTCTTCCTGCAGTTCCACCACAACCATGCATTTGCTTTAGATGTATTTTTGTCCTAGACTATCATGTTTATGTACTTAGGGACTAAGTACTGATTAGCTTTGATAGGAATGCACAATCGCTCCAGTTGTATAGAAATTGATGAATAAAACTTAGAAGTATTGGCCATGATGTTGTTAGTGTGCTTAGGCAAGAAATTAGTTAGGTATCTACAGTCTAGGTCAGATGCTGGAGAGCAGACAGCCACAAATGGAGAGCATTGTAGGGCTACCAGATGCAGACTACTACAGAGAATTTCCTGATAATGATATGTTTGAAATAGTGGTTTGTACAACCACTGCAACAGGAAGCATGGGACGCTCTACTGCTCAGGAATGAAGAAGCAAATGAAATAAGGGAAAACAAGGATGTCCTGATGCAGCAGTATGATTGGGTCTCAATGAGATCTCATGAAAACTTGACCAGCTTCTATGAGAGGTTCAATATACTCATCAACAATCCCAAAACTTTAGGGAAGATTTTTGATAACAAAGAGTCAACCTGAAGTTCATGAGATCACTTGGTGAGATCTGGGGGACAAAGACCACAGCAATAATGGAGTCCAGGGATCTTGCCAAGATGTCCTTAGCACAACATTATGGTGTGCTGCATACATACAACCTGGAAGTAGAGTAGAAAAGACAGATTGATGAGGCGAGGAAGAAAACTCTGGCCTTCAAAGCTCAAGAGAAAATTCTGAGATCCATGGCAGAAAAGGAAACGCTGACACCTCTTCTGCAAGTGAACAAGCTATATCAGAAGAACTTGCACTGATGGGCAAGAAGTGCAGAAAGCTGTTCAATTTCAAGAAAAACTTCTCAAACAAGACCAAAGAAGCAGAGAAGGAGGTCTGCTACAACTGTGGAAAGCCAGGGCACTTTGCTGTACAATGCAAACGACCTACACAGAAATCGTCTACACAAAGTAACAAAAAGGAATATGGCAAAGGAAACTCTGGAAGGAAAGAAAAAGGCAAAGTCTATGCTGCTAAAACGTGGAGTGAGACAGACTCAGATAATGAAGAAACAATATCTAGTGCTCAACTCTGTCTCATGGCAAGGAATGAAGAAAAGGAACATGTATTTGATCTCTCTAACTCAGATGCTACTTTAGAGCAATTGAAGGAGGCTCTTCAAGAAACCTCTGAAAGCATTATTTTTCTCTCAAGGGAACATAAAGAGAATCTTGAATTGATTGCAAATATCAGAGAGAATTACAATCTAGCATATGAAGAGATTTATTGTATAACAAGTGACATACCGGTAGCTCATAACGAGCTGAAGAAATCAGATGAGAAGGTAAAACTTCTCAATGCAGTACTAGAAACGCTCACAATGAGAAATGCTGAGCTTCTAACGCAGGTAGATACATGGAATGGAAAGACCCTGAACTTGTAAAAGATGCTAAACATTGGTCAATCCTCACATGATAAGATAGGATTAGGATACAAGGACTGGTTAAATGATCTTTCACACTCAAAAGTGATTGATAATGTCATAATCAGTCAGAAAGAGGTAAAGTGTTAAAGAAGGGTAAAACCTCTACTGAACAAGAAGAGCAGAGGAGTAAGGCCTCTACTGCTCAAACCCAAAGGGTTAAATCCTTGAGCGATGTATCAGCACAAACTGGTGCAGAACACCACAAGGTGCAAAAGGTCTGAAATCAAAAGATTGAAACCAGTAAAAGGCTATACAGACCCCAGTATGCACCAAACTACTCAGTATGGAATAAAACTTCCAATACTGCATGGAGAAAACCACATCTGAAGCCCGTGTGCACATGCAGAATGCAATAGAAGAGGTGGAGAAACACTAGCAGACTATCTAGGGCAATAAAAGCAAGGGTCTACTGCTATACCTGTGACAAACCTGGCCACAAGTCATTCGAATGTTGGATTCCAAACAAGAAAACTATTCAAGTATGGATGCCCAAAACTAACAAGAAAGGACCCATACTTGTCGGTACCATGTACAAATTTTCAATGCTTTACTGCAGGAACAACAGGATGGAACATGGTACCTGGACAGTGGATGTTCTGGACATATGACAGGGAACATAAGCATTGTGAAAGATTATAGAAAAGAAGAAGGAGCCCTAGTCATCTTTGGAGGAGGCAAGACAGGTAAAACTAATGGTTATGGAACCCTTGGTACAGGTTCTCTAATCTTTAGAGATGTAGCTTATGTTAAAGGTTTAGAACATAAGTTGCTATCCATTAGCCAATTATATGACAAAAATTATGATGTCTCTTTTACTCATGATTCATGCCAAATAAGAGACAAAGTCACCAAAGGAATCAACCTGGTAGGAACTAGAAAGGGAAATATTTATGCAGTAGACTTCAACTCATCTCAGTCAGCACAAATTATATGCTTTTATACAAAAGGTGCTGAAGATACAAACTGACTACGGCATAAAAGATTACCACACTTGAACTTCAAAACCATAGCTAAATTGTCCTCAGAAAACCTAGTTAGGGGACTTCCTCTAATCAAGTTCAAAAAGGATAAGTTATGCAGACCATGCCAAGAGGGAAAGCAAACTAGAGCAAGTTTTAAACCCCTAAACTCATAAGATTCTGTTAGAATACAAGAACTACTGCACATGGATCTTTTTGGTCCAGTACAAGTAGAAAATTTAAATAGAAATAATTATACCCTAGTTATACTAGATGATTATTCAAGATATACATGGGTAATGTTCTTGCACAAAAAGAGGGAAACTTGCAGCCTGATAACTAGATTTCTAAGGCAAGTTCAAAATAAGAAAGGCACTAAAATAATCACAATTAGGAGTGATCATGGTACTAAATTTGATCAGACAGGGGTAGATGGTTACTATAATGACCATGGCATTAAACATAACTTCTCAGCTCCTAGAACACCTCAACAAAATGTTGTAGCAGAAAGAAAACATAGGACACTTAAAGAAGATGCTAGAACAATGCTTGCTGATGCTGATTTACCAAAATGTTTCTAGACAGAAGCAGTAAACACTGCATGCTATGTCCAAAATAGATGTCTTATACAAAACTGCACAAGAAAACACCCTAAGAATAATCTAAAGGAAACCAAGTGTCAAATACTTTTATGCTTTTGGATGCAAATGCTGTATACATAACAATGATGAATATCATCTAGGAAAATTTGATCCTAAGATAGACGAGGGAACATTAAAGAGAATCCCATTACACTGCATTAAAGAGAATCTTGAGATATCTCAAAGGAACTCCATGTTGGGGTGTATGGTGTCCTAGTGAATCAGATTTTGTACTAACAGGCTATTCAGATGCAGACTTTGTAGGTTTTAGAGTTGACAGGAAAAGCACAAGTGGTTCATGTCAATTTCTTGGTGCAAGACTAATTTCATTGTTCACCAAGAAGTAGACTAAAGTGTCAACCTATACTACAGAAGTAGAATAAATAGCTGCAGGAAGCTGTGCTGTGCAAGTATTATGGATGAGGTCACAACTTGCAGACTACGGTATAATGGTTTCAAAAACTTCAATATTTTGTGACAACACGTCTACAATGACAATTTCAGAAAATCCAGTCTTTCATGCTAGGATCAAACACATTGATGTCAGACATCGTTTTATCAGAGTTTATGAGCAAAAAGGTCACACTAAATTGGAATATATTCCAACAAAAAAATAAATTACTGATATTTTTACAAAGCCTTTTGATAAGAGCAAATTTATTCAATTACGAGGTGAATTGGGTATGATTGATTTGAATCAGTAAAATGGCCGAAATGCTCTACCACTCTACAGCACATGTAGAATGCAGACCAGCATTATTCCTACTCTACTGCAGTTCTATGTTTGGAAAGAAATAACATTTTAAAACTGATTGCCTAAAATTCTGCAACAACCAAAATCAATGACTGAATCTGCACAATGGCTAGTTTTCAATTGGCAACGGTAATTTTTTTCAAAGAATATAAATATGAAAAATCTTTCAACATAAAACACTTTTCATTCTCTCACTCTCTCACTCTAAACATTCTAATACTCTTTCTCTGTCTTGCGCTCTACTGCAAACCCTAGTTTGCGAATTCTCAGAGTTTGCTTTCACAAAATTCAAAAAACACTTTCAATTTCACTGAAAATGGCCAACACCCGATCAAACACCCCACTTAAAGGTGACAAAACTCAGGAGCAACACAATCCAACTAAGAAAGTTGAGTTGCAGATGGGGGTAGTTCCAACATTGACCCCAGTATGCACAAAACTACTCAGTATGGAAAAATACTTCCAATACTGCATGTCGAAAACAAATTTTGAAGCCCATTTGCACATGGAGAATGCAACAGAACAGGTGGAGAAACACTAGCAGACCACCAAGGGCAATAAGACCAAGGGTCTACAGCTATACCTATGGCAAACCTGGGCACAAGTCATTCGAATATTGGACTCCACATAAGAAAATTATTCAAGTGTGGATGCCTAAAACAAACAAGTAAGGACCCATACTTGGGGGTAACATGTAGAAGCTTTCAATGCTTTACTACAGGAACAACAGGTGGAACATGATACCTGGACAGTGGATGTTCTGGACATGTGACTGGGAATAAAAGCATTCTGAAATATTATAGAAAAGAAGAAGGACCCCTGGTCATCTTTGGAGGAGGCAAGGCAGGTAAAACTAAAAGTTATGGAACCCTTGGTACAGGTTCTCTAATCTTTAGAGATGTAGCTTATGTTAAAGGTTTAGAACATAACCTGCTTTCCATTAGCCAATTATATGACAAAAATTATGATGTCTCTTTCACTCATGATTCATGCCAAGTAAGAGACAAAGTCACCAAAGAAGTCAAGCTGGTAGGAACTAGAAAAGGAAATATTTACGCAGTACACTTCAACTCATCTCAGTTAGCACAAATTACATGCTTTTGTATAAAAGGTGATGAAGATACAAACTGGCTATGGCATAAAAGATTAGCACACTTGAACTTCAAAACCGTAGCTAAATTGTCCTCAGAAAACCTAGTGAGAGGACTTCCTCAAATCAAGTTCAAAAAGGATAAGTTGTGCATACGATGCCGAGAGGAAAAGTAGACTAGAGCAAGTTTCAAACCCATAAACTCATTAGAATCAGTTTGGATGCTAGAACTATTGCACATGGATCTTTTTGGTCCAGTAGAAGTAGAAAGTTTGAATAGAAAGAAATATACCCTAGTTATAGTAGATGATCATTCAAGATATGCATGGGTAATGTTCTTGCACAAAAGAGTGAAATTTGCAGTCTGCTAACTAGATTTCTAAGGCAAGTTCAAAATGAGAAGGGTACTGAAATAATCACAATTAGAAGTGATCATGGCATTGAATTTGATCAAACAGGAGTGGATGTTTATTGTAATGACCATGGCATTAAACATAACTTCTCAGCACCTAAAACACCACAACAAAATGGTGTAGGAGAAAGAAAAAATAGGACACTTATAGAAGCTGCAAGAACAATGCTTGCTGATGCTGATTTACCAAAAAGTTTCTAGGCAGAAGCTACACAAGAAGACCTCCTAAGATTCAGTTAGAATACAAGAACTACTACACATGGATCTTTTTGGTCTAGTATAAGTAGAAAGTTTAAATAGAAAGAAGTACACCCTAGTTATAGTAGATGATTATTCAAGATATGCATGGGTAATGTTCTCGCACAAAAAGAGTGAAACTTACAGCCTACTGACAAGATTTGTAAGGCAAATTCAAAATGAGAAGGGCACTAAATAATCACAATTTGGGGTGATCATGGTACTGAATTTGATCAAATAAGAGTAGATATTTACTATAATGATCATGGCATTGAACACAACTTTTCAGCACCTAGAACACCTCAACTAAATGGTGTAGCAGAAAGGAAAAATAGGACCCTTATAAAAGCTGCTAGAACAATGCTTGCTAATGCTGATTTACCAAAAAGCTTCTGGGCAGAAGTAGTAAACACTACATGCTACGTTCAAAATAGCTGTCTCATACATAAATTGCAAAAGAAAACCCCTATGAATTATCTAAAGGGAAGACACCAAGTGTCAAATACTTTCATTCTTTTGGATGCAAATGCTACATACATAACAATGATAAATATCATCTGGGAAAAATTGACCCTAAGACAGACGAGGGAACATTTCTAGGGTATTCCAGAATGAGTAAAGCATTTAGAATATATAACAAGAATACACATATAGTCGAGGAGTCGGTTCATGTGTCTTTTGATGAATTTGAAATATTCATGCGTGATGCTAATGTCTTTGATGAGGAATGTGCATGAATAGATGATGAATAGGATGCAGAGAAGGGCTTTGAAGCTGCAAAAAAGGATGAGCAGTCTACATACATAGAAGAAAACAACAATGCAGCAGAGCCTGAGCAGTTTACAATACAACAGCAACTAGAACACACAATCATTGATCAAGGCAAAAGGAGATGGAACAAGGCACATACACAAGATGACATCATTGGAGACAAGGATGCACCTGTGCAGACTAGAAGAGCAACAACCAGAGAATGCCTGTTTGCATGCTTCATATCATAAATTGAACCAAAGATTATAAATGAAGCTCTAAGTGATTCAAACTGGATTGACGCCATGCAAGAAGAGCTGAATGAGTTTCAAAGGAACGAAGTATGGTATCTAGTACTAAGACCCAAGAATTATCAAGTTGTTGGCTGCAAGTGGTTATTCAGAAATAAAACAGATGAAAATGGAATAGTTATCTGAAACAATGCCATGCTACTGCCCAAAGGTTACTCACAAGAAGAAGGAATTTATTTTGATGAAACCTTTGCCCCTGTTGCAAGACTGAAAGCAATAAGGATATTCCTTGCCTATGCTGCATATCAAGGATTCAAAGTCTTTCAAATGGATGTGAACAGTGCCTTTCTCAATAGAAAGCTACAAGAGGAAGTATATGTTGAACAGCCTCCTGGTTTTGAAGACTTTGAACATCCACATCATGTCTACAGGTTAGACAAGGCATTATATGGTTTAAAACAAGCTCCAAGGGCATGGTATGAAACTTTCGCAACTTTTCTATGTGAGAATAATTTTCAGAGAGGAAAAGTAGACACCACCCTATTTCTTAAGAAACATGAGGAACATATACTCTTAGTGCAAATTTATGTTGATGACATTATATTTGGCTACACTAACAACAAAATATGTGAAAGATTTGCTGCATTAATGAAATCTAAATTTCAAATGAGTTTAATGGAAGAATTGAAATATTTTCTACAACTTCAGGTACAACAGTTAGAAAGTGGGATATTTATAAATCAAATCAAGTACCTAAAGAACACAATCAAGTGGTGCGGGCCGGATTTAAGACAAACCAAAAACGGTCGTACGCTTGATACCAATTTAGAAACCCCTACTAAGGATATGTAGATAAGGAAGTAGGGAGTCGATCCCATAGGGAACAGTAGTGCCTCAATTAGAACTAATTCAATTGAAATAAAACACAATACCCACTACAAAAAACTGTACATAATTGCGACGGAAACAATCCATAGCAAAATGTATATTTTCCATCGCAGCGACATTTTGCGACGGACGTGTCGCAAACCTATGCATTTGCGACAGATTCACTATCTCTGCAGCGAATGAAAAATTTTCCTAAATAGTTAATTTATCTAAATATTATGACGGAATTCCGTCGCAATAATGTTTCTTTTCAATTTTTTTTTTAAAAACATGCTGCGACGGATTCATCGCAGAAAGTATTTCTTTAAAAAAATAAAATAAAAGTAATGTTGCGATGGAATTCCGTCGCAGAATGTTTTTTTAAAAAATCAAAACAAAAAGGAACATTGCGACGGAATTCCATCGCAGGATTTCAATTTTGGAAAATAAAATAAATTCAAAATTAATAAAAACCTATCGAAAACATGTAGCTGTTTATTACATCATTTAAATTGTAGCGTTTCTAATAAAAATCGTCCTACGAATACAAACAGAAATACATGAATCGAAATACAATCGATCAATGACCCGCTGTACTAGGATAACGTTGTTCCGGAGGGCATGAATCATTGTCCGGACCTTGTGGAAATCGTGGTTGATTGGTCCCAGCCTCGGCCTGACATGTGGAAGACTGATCGTCGCCCATCTGCCTCATCAGAAAAACAATCTGTGCCTCCATCCTCTACATCTGCTGTCTTTGAGTGACTCTTTCTATAGGCTCGGATGCTCCTCCAACGTGCACCCTGTGACTACGTCCGAGAGATGACAGAGGGCTGACTCTTTGGATAGAACTGGCTCGTAGCTGAGCCAATTTCATATACCCTCCCCTTCGATGTGCCAGCAACGTCTACATAGGCCTGGGACGTAGCAGCTGCCAGCTGCTGCTACGAGGCATCAGGTTCCATTGACTCATCAACTTGCGACTCAGGGATTTGGCTGAGTCGCTCATAAAATTGATCTTGTAATTATGAATGGAATCATTTATAATGGAAAATATTTGACAATTTTAGAATAATAAAATTTAAAAACACAATACCTAGGACCAGTATAAAATTTAAAAAAAGCATACCTAGGGCTGCTGGATATTCACCGTCGTGTAAACCGGCCATGATATCAAACTGGTTTGCCTCTGGGTGTATGGATCGAGAAAGGATCTCTATGCTCCTATCAACTGAGCGATCGGCACTAGGACCAGTACCTCGACCACTACTCCTCCGATGGGAGCCTGGATGTCTGCCTCTACGTCTTCCTCTAGATACGCCAGAAGACATCCACAGAAGGAAATTATACTTAGTGAAACCAAAAGTTAGACTCAAGCATTAATTAGTTCATTATTGGTCAAATCGTTGTATTTATATTAAAATTAATTCATGAGCTTATTAATTGCTAAATCCAATTTTAGTTATTACAACAACCTTTATTATTATTCCTCGTCATTCTCCTCTTCCTCCCCATCTTCCTCCTCCTTGTCGTCTTCTGTTTCTTCCTCTTCTTCTTCTTCTCTTTATGTTTCCTCGTCCTCTTCTTCCTCCTCCCTCTCTTCAACATCTTCTTGTTCTTCGTCAGCTCCATCCATCACATCATCTCCATCATCATCATCATTCTCATATTCTATCTCTTGTAATGGTTCAAGAATGGGTGGACTGACATTCACCTCTTCTTGAAAAGCTTCTTCCGCTTTTTCAAGAGCATCAATTATTGACCGTGATTTCGTTTTGAACATAGCCCACCATTTCTTTCGTTATGGCATGCATCCCGGCTACGGAGCATAGCACACCTGAATTGCTTGAGTTGCGAGTACAAAAGGATCATAGAGACCTCTATATCACATTATCCTATCAATATCAAGCATCCCATATCTAGGATGCGTACTTAACCCCGAGACAAAATCAAACCATTCACAATTGACAAGAACCGCCTCCAAACTACTAAATCCTGGCACGATATATTGGAGTTTCATAATGTCAACGAGGATGCCGTAATAGTCTACATTACCTTCCCCTTTAACGCACACTCCCCAATTAGCCGTTGTCTTTCGCTTACCACGATCATATGTGTCAAAGAGGAAGTCATTCACAACATATTGTTTGAATTTTTTAACATATATTGCTCGGCCGGCTGCAATTTTACGATCTCATTACCTTGTAACCACATCGCCTGTGAATGGCAGGCAAATTATGATATTTGTAAAGTCCAAGCTTTATGAATACTAATATTTTTGGACTCACATGAATTTTCAACCAAACTGGCCATATACTACGACCTTCCGTCCAAGCTGCCTCTGTAGTACTAACACAACCTCTCCTCACCATGTCTTCCTCGAACAACCTATAAAATCCGGACTATTTCATTCACAAAATGTTACTTAGACAAGAAATATATTATTATCATTTTAAGTGCATCATCTTAAACGATACCTCTCAAACAGTGTAACAAGTTCACAATTATTCAAGATGTATCTATGAACTGCCTCGACATCTCACTCCTCATGTACGAGCTTCTTATTTGACCTTTATTTTTCTTCTTCTTTTTCTCACTCGGAGCATATCCTCCGTTTCTTCGAAAGACATCAGGAAGGTCAGGAGCAT
>JAOVYX010004278.1:0-10359 GCA_035668315.1 Drosera spatulata
TGTATCGTCTAGGTAGCTTCCTTAACTTCTGTACCTACAAAACCGTTTGGTTTGTTTAGCCTTGTCATGGACTGGGTTTATAACTGCATAACGTCACGTGACGGGCATTCCGGATTTTCGGGGCGTTACAACAGGGACCCAGGGTTGCGGCAGGACTTAGCCCCCCTGGCAACACGGGTGCTGAACATTTGCTTGCAGGGAGCCATTCGACGATGCGCTAATGTGATCTCATGTCGGGAGTGGAAGGGATTTCCACTGATTGATTCGAGACTGTTGTTGACCTTATCCTTTGGTGGTCAAGGGTGGGATAATAAATTTAAAAACGTACGAACACTAGTAAATAATTAAATGAAAAACGGACCGAAAGGAGAAAAACGATGACATTGAGTTTAGTGGGGTTTTAATATACTATCAAGCGACAGGTACACATGTGCTAGGGGCTTAGCATGTGCAGTCTTGTCGCTGACAATACCCGGGGTCTACTGAGCGATTCCTTGCTCACGTGTTTTCTTTTGTCTTTTGTGTTGTTTCCTCTATGGTTAGGTACTGATGAAGATGGGGAAGCTTCAGAGTAGACGTGAGTCGATGATGGGTCCCTCCTGTTACTGTGATGAGAACCTTGTTCTATAATAATTGAACCTTAGGATTAGACAATGAGGATTGTAATAATTGACTTCTCGTAATTTCTATTGTTTGAATGTGAACTTGGACTATTATATGATAACTGCGTTTGAATAGTGTTATTTGGCGTTTATATTATGTACTATGGAGATCGATATTATATAATAATAAATAGTTTATGTTTCCTCTTTATTCTTATCAGTAGACTCTTTACAATTATTGCCTTGCGATGAATATTTATCTGTAGTGACAGTGACGTCACGTATCTATAAACAATAAAAATGTCATGGCGTTACAACGATGCTGTGTTCCACACATTCCTGATCAAGTCTCTCGGGGTTCGGGGCAACTCACCGAGGACAAACTAGTTGTTGCATTCTCTCGCGAAACCAACTCCTTCATAGCTCTATCATTGGTCGTGCAAGTAACTAATAATTCTCTAGGTAGTTTTGTCGTGGAGGGGAAGAGATGTGTAGAAATATTGATTTTTGAAGAGGCCAAAGGTTACAACGAAACTAATGTGGGTTGATTTAGTGGTGTTCGACTCAATCTTTATTTTGATGGTTTTGGGTTCGAATCCTATTAGTCTCAAAATTCAGGTTAGCCACGTCCGTTGACTTCGATCAAAGCTTTATCCGATGTTGGTGGGGGGCGTCTTGTCAATGTTCGGAGGATTAGTCGAGGTGCACCGAACTTACCCGAACACCCTTGTCATCAATAAAAAATAAAATAAAAATGGTTACAACCCGTTGTTTCCCTCGTCTAGGCTATAATCCATAAGATGGAGTTCCATGTTGGGTCATATTAGTCGATGTTTTTCTTTCGGTCTTCCCCCTGTAAAAGTCAAACATTTTCAAGGCAATGAACAAACATCACAAGAAACACATGATGAAAAACGCATGTACCGTATTATGTTTTGAGTTGAACACCAATGCTACCCTAGGAATAGTTGAACAACTCACATTTCAAATGTTGGAGTAATTGAAAATATTCCCTGAATACAGTATGAATCATGATGGTTTATTAAGTTTAAAAACTAAACAAACATCTTTACAAAACACACAAGAACGAAGTTAGTGTCATAAATTCTACCTCGGAGTCAATTAACGATACAAAACAATTTTTTTCTGATAAGATTTTCACCAAACAATTAAATGTTCAAATTTAAATATTTCTAACAATTACAGTATTGAGTTTGAGAACGTATTACTCTCTACGTGGCAAAGACAAAAATGTTAGTAACGGCATATATTTTTATATCTAATTTAATACGATTAAATATTATTTTTTATAAAATTATTTTGAAATATTAATAATATATTATATTATAAATTTTAATTTTGAATTAATTTAAGAATTTTTTTGATATTATTAAAAATGAGTTTGTATCCCCACCCATAATAAGTACAGTCTACCATACAAAGTTTGAGCCGTTATCATTCGGAGCAGTGATTCGAGATCAATCCGCTCACAGAAATTCATCACTAACGCACTCAAACCTCTCCATAGACTACCCAGGCGAACTATCAACTTCGCCCACTTGATCTTGCTTTTCGGGGAACCTTAGCAAAAGTTTGTCCCTCAATGCCCACAAGGTGTTTATGAAAATGCCTGAACAAGGTTCAGTTGATACGGCTTCCTTGCATTAAGCTTTAATCAACTGCTCAGGGTGCGTTAATCGCGGGTCAATTCAAAAAGGGTAGTTTAGAATCTGTGTAAGCGCGATGATGCTTCGGAGATTTTGTGTCAGGGCTGGACAATGTGGGCGTTATTTTAGTGGCAAGAGCTCGGATGATCTGTTCGATGCCATTGCCGAGCTCAACAAGGTACCATTTGCTGGACTTGATAATAGATCATGATGTTGCGAAGAAATGAACATTGTAGCTCTGCATCGAAGGCTCTTAATCGGAAGGGAGTCTATAAGAGGAGATTCAACATTGTAATCCTGTTATAGGGCCCGGGGAGAACGAGATGTATGCAGTCTTATCCATATTGTAACATTGAGAGATTGTTTATTGATGTCCAGAGGATGAGGCGTGTTACTAACAACATAGTTGAGGGCAGTTGAGGGCAGAGTTGCTTATCACCGAGACAATTCTTCTCTATACGTTGTTCTACTACTTATTCACACTAAATCCCTTGTCTTGTTGAAATTATCCTTGTTTTTGCAATCATATAGTAACTTGTGATATTGCTTGACATCGTGTAAGGAAATGGAGATGGTTTTTGGCGAGCCTCCATCAACAACCCAAGCTACTTCCATCATGCCCCAAATGCTGGATCAAGAAGCCAAGATAGCACCTCCAAATACGCCTGCAAACCCATATCGTCTGACTCACATTGGCGCCAAAGGGGAAGCCCAAATGGTTGATGTATCAGCTAAAGACATCACCAAGAGAACTGCTCTAGCCAGTGGCAAAGTGATCTTAGGCCAGAAAGTTTTCGATCTGGTCTCTGCAAACCGGTTGGAGAAAGGAGATGTGCTCAGCGTGGCAAAGATCGCTGGCATAGTCGGGGCAAAACAGACCAGCAACCTCATCCCACTGTGCCACAACATAAACTTGAGTCACGTTCACATCGATCTGGTTTTGAATCCTGAGGACTATAGTGTAGAGATCACCGGCGAAGCAGCTACAACAGGGAAAACTGGGGTGGAAATGGAAGCCTTGACGGCTGTCACCATTGCTGGTCTCACGGTGTATGATATGTGCAAAGCTGCATCAAAGGATATTCAGATAACGGATGTGAGGCTGGAGAGGAAAACCGGTGGAAAGAGCAGAGATTGGTCGAGGGATGACTGATCTACATGATGAAATAGGTATAATGTACTAAATCTGTAGCTTCTTATTTTGCCTTGATGCTTGTTAGGATCGTTAGGGTATCAGTCGAAGAACGCCATGTTAACTCTTCTATGTGTTTCATTCACCTGCTGTTTGTTTTCGTCTCGTCTGAACATATGAGAAATGCTTCTTACTACTTGAATAAATAACTTCGGATCATTTCATCTACTTGTTATTCATCTAATCAATGTTTTCCCTATTATGAGTAAGTTCTCTTTTATGTAGAGTAATATTTGGCTTTTGTCATCTTAGAACACATAACATGCTGCTTATACCCCACAAAACAAACATACCATGCAACCCAACACAAGAAAACAAGCTCTTTCAGACAATAAAACCAAACAAATGATATCAAACCCTTTTCCTCCTCTTTGGTTTCTTGCAGTGAGTTTCTCTCTTCCACTCCTGCACTTTCATTTTTGTGCAACAATTAGTCCCCAAGTCTTTTTTGATAACCAAATCAATCTCAATGAAGAATCCCACAAAGAAATGATCAAAGAGATGAAATATTCGTGTTTTGTGTTGTAAAATTGTATGGCAATGGATGAGGAGAGTGTGGAATCATGCACAGCTTGTCCTGAGATTGTTGCTGGTGAGAATGCAGATCACCCGGTTAGTTTGGCCTCGGCAAAGCAACGCCAGTCTCGTTCTCATCTTGGCAAGATGAATTCTTCCATGATTTGTAAAGGGAATGGTGTGGATGAGTTTTTGGAATGTCCTGTTTGTTCAAGGTCCCTGTTGCCTCATATTCATCAGGTTCTGCTTCCACGCTTTGTTTCTCTCATAGTTTGTTTCAATTTGCGTATGCTTTGAGGAGTCATGTGTTCTGCATTGTGATGATGATTTGTGATATGGATTCCTTGGAGCCAATTATGAGAGCTTGGTTCTTGATATTTGTTGGGTTTGAGTTCATTTGTTCAAAAACTTCATCTTTTTGCTGTGTCATGGTTGATTGAAACATTCTAGTTTACTACTAGAATAAAACGTTCCAATCTGAAGAAACTTGGAGCTTCTAGGTTGAATCCATAACCCATTATCTCGAGGATGACATCACATGAGAAATGGTAGAATGGTGTTGATTAAAGTGAATCGATCTCTTGTAATGAGATAAAATTTTGGTTTGTTATGGTTGCTAGTTAGAATATCGTTGGTTAGTTAACATGCATATTGGTTATGGATTCTTGTAATTGTTATTGCTTTCTTAGTAGCGTGTTTTGTTGTTTGCATTCAATAAATTGGAAGTGACAGTCATTCGGGGACCTTATTCTGTAGGCCTCATAGTTGTTATTCATGTGAAGCACACATACAGCTCCAAAAGTAAGCCTGTATTACCCAAGACTTGTATGGTATAATTTCTGTTTCATTGATTCTGCTGGTTACCAGACAACAAAATTTGGTTGGCATCGCCTTTTAATTAGTGGAAACGGTATTTTTGAAACGACGCATGATTGTATAGTCAGGACTTAGGATTATGGATGCGTATTGATGTTTGTATGCTCGGGGTATCTGCGATGCTAAATGATTCGTAATGCAAACACGTTGCTTGTTGATTAGTTCAATCATATTCCATTTTCTTGCTCAAAATCATTTTGTTATTATTGCTGAAGCACCAGTACTCTGACGAGGGACTGATAAAACGTTAACATTTCATCAGTGCCAGGACGGACACACCTTTTGTTCTAACTGTAAAACAAGAGCCGGCAGCAGGTGCTCGACCCATGGACTAGAGCTCGGAGACATACGATGCCAACCCTTGGAGGAGGTGGCCGAATCACTCGAACTGTCTTGCATGTATAATCACCTCGGATGCACAGAGACCTTTCCTTATTACATCAAGCTTAAACATGAAGTGATTTGCAGCTTCAGGCCACACATTTGCCCCTATGCTGGCTCGGATTGCACTGTAACAGGCGACATCCCTTATTTGGTCACTCATCTAAGGGATTACCACGGCGTTGATATGCATTTGGGACAGATGTTCAATCATCGTTATGTTAAGTCTAACCCTCGCAAAGTTGACAATGCGACATGGATGCTAACAGTAAGTGCAAGTCGAACTGTTCATTCAGTGAAGCTCCTGATCATTTTACTGAAAAGGCGCTGAAGTTGTCAAGTGTCTTTAGGTTTTTCATTGCTTTGATCAGTACTTCTGTCTCCATTTTGAGGCATTTCAACTCGGCATGGCTCCAGTCTATATGGCCTTTCTTCGGTTCATGGGCGAGGAGATTGACGCTCAGAAATATGGCTACAGCCTTGAGATAGGCGGCAATGGTCGTAAGCTCATCTGGGAAGGTAAGCCGAGAAGCATCAGGGACAGCCACAGGAAGGTTAGAGACAGCTATGACGGGCTCATTATACAGCAAAATATCGCACTGTTCTTCTCCGGCGGCAATAGGACGGATATGGAAGGAAAGCAGACCAAGAACCCTGATAGATCTTGAATAACTGATCTTCGCAGTTGAGCTTACGTTGTTGGGTTCGTCGTACGCTTTTCTGAAATTTCCAGCATATGAAACATTTGCTTCAAAGGCTATTGATTCTTTTGATAAATTAATCGAAAAGAGAGCTCATATCTCTATATTGTGGATTCTGTCCTTGGAAACTGATCACACATCGAAGAGGTAAAGGATCATATTTAGTCACTGGAATCGTGATGAAATTGACGAACACCCGGTAACATAAAATACATATCTCCCAAATTCATAAGGTTTGATACCAATCCATACAATAATGAGTATATTGCATTACGAAACATGAGGATATTATGCAGGACTGAGTTTTTTTGAAAGAAAACAAAGCAAGCAACAATTGAAAACCATACTGTTGCTAACTCGATCTCCGTTCAGCTCTCCAAGCTGACGGGGAGAAAGCCGCCGACAGCTTGGAAAAGAACAGCAGCATCGAACACTCAACGACGACCATGATCTACACAACCATATGCACTTATAGACAATATACTATTCGTCTCAGCTCCTAATTAGTCATCTCATCAAGCCGAGCATCCATGATCTGGGAAACGACTCAAGAAATGCGGATTCTGTGGAGCCTGGAAGCACAGAATCCAGTGCCTCTTGAAGGATTTCTTCGATCACGGATTCCTTATTCAAGGTCTCAGGACACATGATGTTTCCAATCACAAAAGGGGTCATTCCCCTTTCGACTCCTTTCTTCAGAAGCATGGTGGAGATGCGGAGTATGCGGGCACATTGGAGAGGAAGATTCCAGCCGTAGAACTTCAGAAGGGCTATGTCTTCCTCAGCCGTAGTCGATGGTTTCTGAGGAACAAGGCTGACAAGCTTGCGGCCAATAGAGCCAGTCAAAGGTACAATCCTCAGACTGCAAGATCACACTAGGGCTAAGCATGTCAGCTGTCACCATACATATTTTGGTTTAAAATCTATGAAAATATAAGCATTTCAATCATTTGCAAAAGGATCAACAAAAGAGGAGCAGACTCACGCTTTCAGGCAAGCAATAGCCATGGTCAATGGGAATCAACACTGTCTCCCTGATTCTTCATCCTTGCGCCACAGAATGTTTCCAGCATGCCTATCCGCATTTGCCAGCCTCATATAATACCCTCGCAGCTTCCAATGCTCTTCATAAACTTCTGCAGTGACCCAATCTTGACCGTTAACTCCCCCGGATGGTTGAATCCTATGTGTAAGCACCTACCCAGTCCTGTTGGAGGAACTCCAGCAAAACCGAGCTCATCACCTGAGATTCCACGGTGACCGTTCTTTGGATGATCAAGAATATAAGCTGCTGCTTCTCTAAATGCTCCCTCTCCAACTCGGGTTCCCTCTTCAGGCCTTCGCCATCTGTTGACAAGGGTAGTCCCAGAGGATTGTTAACAGCATTAGGCTCCTCATCCATCGGCTTGAACACAGAAACATGCTGCTTCCCCGTAGAATCTGGCATGAAATAAGCTCCCCCAGAGCCCTCTTCTGATCTGATCGGGCATTCGCCGCTGGCTAACCCATCACTTGTCAGCTTAATGAGATCCAAAATCGCAGAAGGGATTTCAGCCTTAGGATTAACAATCACGGGTTTCACCAGAAGATCTCTATCAGGATAACTCCTAGGAACCTTGACAAGCGTCGCAGATTCAGTATCACCTGAATCACGATTCCTCCTAGCGTTCAACCCTGATGCATCAATCGACAACTCGAGGTTCTTCTCTATAGGCTTAGTCCTGATTTTGGCAGACTTCTGGACCAGCAGATGGATCATCATTCTGCTGGGAAATATGTTCAATCAGCCTCTGGTCCTCGAGTGGTTCACCATCGAATATGAGCTCCTCATCCTCCGCATCAACTAGTCCCTTCTTGACAATCTCCTTCTTCACATAGCCTACATTCCTAGATCGTTCCACATGAAAAACGAGCTCCTTCCCGCTAAATGTCTTCACATTAATAACCTGGAGATCTGAAAGGCGAAGAACCAAATGCAATACATTCCCAGCCGAGACCCCATAATCCCCGACAAAAGAGTTATTCCTAGAAAGCGCTCGTCCCCCACATACCAGCTTCTGATTTTTCACCACAAACCCTTTGCACCTCTGTATCCTCAGCTTCACAGACTCGATTGAATCAGACCCCAGAACACGCATGGGAATCATGCTACCGGAGACGCTTAAATAAATCTGTATTGATTCGTCCGGGTGCAGATCCACCATGGTTTTGTTATAGTGAGGAGAAAGCAAGAGCTCATCACCCCTAACACGACTAACCGCAAGCCGAGACGACATTGCCAGCACTCAAATTGAATCAAACTAACAAACTTGGGCAAATCAAACAATCGCCACAGAACTCCAAACTCACAACGATCAAACGGCTCCGGTGAAAAATAACCAAGAAATCAACACCTCTATCAACAACTATAAACAATCCCTAATCAATCAAATTCCTAGAGATTCCGAGCTGGATCTTCAAAATCTCAATGCAAAGACTTATTAAAACATGATCCGATAGAGAAATGAGTCACAACTCACATGAATCTATACGAAATTGAGACCAGGGTCGATGGAAATTCGCGAGAAATCAATGAATTTAAACCGAAAGCCTAGAGATTCATACCCGGATCTCTAGGTTCTCACCGAAAGGGGGAACCTACAATAACATAACCAAACACGAAATTGACACCGACCCAGATAAATTCAAGGGAAACTGAAAAAAGGATCGATGAAATCCCGACCAATCAATGAACTCACAACCGAAACCCTAGAGCTCAAACCTGGATTTCCAGGTTCTCCCCAAAAGGGGAAACTACAAAATCAAAATCAGACACGACATTCACACGCAACCCAGATAAATTGGGGTTAAAATGAGAAATGGGTCGACGAAATACAGGGTTGATAACACGGGAAAGGGGTGAATTGGGATGAGTGAATGGTGATCATGTGAGAGGAGACCGTTGCTTGATGAGTTGTAGAGTGATCAAAAATGGTAACGTATGATAAGAAAAAACGTGAGCAACCTTGATTTGGTCAAGCGTTGTCGGCACAAATAATGGCAAAAAATTTGCATTTGACTTGTTCATCTAACAGAGGTTACCTGATCCTAAACAACGACATGGTTAATTATAGATGCTATCGTATTTTTCAATAGAGTGAAAAGTGCTGTTAACCTATTACAGATCCAACGGAATCGATTTCTCCTATCGAGAGTGAAAACAATGATTCCTTGGGTGATATTATCAAAAATAGTTTTGAAAATATAAATTTCCTACTCCATATCAAGAGAGACAACAAGAATAGTAGTCAATTATCGTCTATAGAGACTCATTTTTCATATGCATTATCAAAAGAATCATAATTATATAATTACAGATTCTATAACGTCCCACCTTGGATGACAATATTATCGCCCAACTCGAATCGAGAATGTTCCAAAAGGTTGTAAAGCACTTGCATATATGAACAACATGAAACAAAAGAGTGGTACAAGTTTTATTTCTTTACATAACCATGTTTACATTAAAAGTTGATTTCATAAAATGAAGATACATAAATGGGAAGCCGCTAGATTCGTTCACTAAGCGTAATTCCCATTTCCCACTGCGCTACTTGAAATCATTTAGAAAACATATAGAAAATGAGTGAAAAACTCAATAACCATACCATCTTATGTTAAAACATTGAGGTTCCTTAAAAAAGATTTACATGTCCAAATAGTGTTTATTTAACCACATGGTAAAAGCATCTTATTACTGGTTGTAAAGCATCAATGACACATTATTAACATGTGAACATACTGATTGGAACATATTTCATGGAAACGTTCATGGTTAAGGGCACACGTTGTTTTAAAACACTTAACATTGGTGATGGCAAGTGGTTATATCATAGCATATCATTTGGCATACCATGAAGCATATCATATACCACTACAAAAAATTAGGCACACGGGCGACTAAAAAAAAATTTTAGTCGCCCTTTTGGCGACTAAAATTTAGGTTTAGTCGCCAATTCAAATGCCTCAATTTAAAAAAAAAACTGCTAAAAATTAGCTACTATTATTGATCTTGGTCGTCAAATTTTTGTGACCCTTATAAGTTCTGTAAACCATTTAGCGAGTAAGGTTGTTTTAGTCGTCAAATCGACGACCAAGGTGATGTTTAGTCGCCAAATCGGCGACCAAGGTGATGTTTAGTCGCCAAATCGACGACCAAGGTGATGTTTAGTCGCCAAATCGGCGACCAATGTGATGTTTAGTCGCCAAATCGGCGACCAAGTTCATGTTTAGTCGCCATATTAGGTTAGAAACTCATTCTCCTTGCGGCCTTCTCACTCGCTTCCTCTCAGCTCTCTCGTTTCTCCGCCATCTCACACATTTCAAGCACTGTTTCTCCGTTTCTCGTTTCTCGTTTCTCCGCCATCTCACTCACGAAGCGGCCT
>JAOVYX010004279.1:0-10359 GCA_035668315.1 Drosera spatulata
ATTACGAGACCTCTTCGATCACTACATGGAAGCTTGGACATCGTGGTACACTGAAGTTTCTGGGAAGGAGTCATTGACGCGAGTTTCGTGATGTCTCTTCCTACAGCAAACCATTTCTCCTCACCTCAAACAGAGTCATCTGGCTCAAAATGACAGGCATGGTCTCCCTGCCGCAGTGGCCTTGGTCATTTGCCATGATCAACCTTCTGTTGATGTTGTGTGCACCTAGAACCTGATAATCACTGTACCAAAAGCTAACAAAGATAATGTTGGAATAGATTACTCAAGGTTAGTGTTCTTTTGCTTTTTGTTTTTCCTTTTAGGGTATAATCTCACCCTTTGTAATTGGAATAGGCGGTTTGGAGTTTTCCTGAATCGGTGATTGCTTGTCAGGCAGATTACACACCACCAGTGTTTTATTGATCGAAATGCTTGCTTGTATGATTGTATCTGAGAAATCTAACTACTGCTACTTCATCAAGTGAAGGTTAAGGCCCCTTGAATAAGTATGAGGATACTATCTTTATCTCATAACAGAGGCTTGTGATTGTGGTTAGCGGTTTGCGATATGCTGATACTGATACTGCACTCTCGTAGATATGGATTTCCTGATGCAAACGGCTTTCCATGTAGCAGATAGTAGTCAATCTGATAAAACCATTCATGGCCAGATTCATTTTTCAATCTTGCAACAAAACACGGACAGATGATGGGAGAAATGAAAAATCTGGAAACTCAACACTCTATTCTCGATCAATAAAACAAAGTATCTGAAAAATAATCTATGGTACTCAACTCACAGGTGATCACATAAAAGAATCGAAATCAATCAACATACAAAAAGAAATCAAAACCAGAAGTCATAACGCTACAAACAGAGGTATGGTACACCTACACAAAGATATGTACATGTCGATGTTCAATGTTTGTGTGTGGTCTTGTTATACTTGTCTTTGATCCAATTGAAACCAACAGTGGCTCCAACCTTGACTTTCTTCATGCCTACAACAGCTACATCTTTCGTCTTCACAAGCCCTTCCTCCATCTTCTTCCCGTACTTAGCCTTTGCACCACCACCGCCAGGCTTTCCACCTCTGCCAGTCTTCGGGCTGCTGTCGAAAGCCGGGTTCGGATCCCACTGGTCTGCCCATGATGTCTCATAGCTGTTCTTGTCCATCTTTTATATCAGTTAGCTTGCTTTCTTGTTGATTCCTTCCTGGTAAACAAAGAAAGGTTTTGAGGAGCAAAAAATGAGGAGAATATGATCAATACTGCACAAGAGGATTAATGATCAATCATATCTATTTATACTAAGCAAGCAGCTCCTTCAAGGAAAGAACTGAACATAGAAGTTTATTACATGTTTCATTAAGCGATTACACGTAAATGACGGTTATGCCCTTGTATTCTTTTCTGGGTCAATGGAAATGTCGTTGTTGTAAGAGGGGCAAGTAGGGAACTGAATGGGAAAGGGAAAGATTGCACGTAAGAGCTTATGCGGGGAAGGCACCTAAGCTACAACTATATTATTGACCAAGAAATCAAAAGTGGAAAAGGCAATCTATGTATGTTGAATCTATATATGTGATGTTTTCATTGACGTGTGACGGCTGCCGAAAGTCAACTATCAAGAAGATTATACTTCTCCAGAAGTTTCATGCACTTTGCAATAGTATGAGTCATGAATCGTAGATTTTTTAAACCAATATGAATCATGCAACTAACACAAAGATGAGATATATTGGCAGTGACAGATTTTTTGTAATAGCATGAGACGGACTAACCAATAGAACTCGTTACTCAGATTATTTGGATAAACTTGCCTCATTGAGCCGACAATAGCTGCTGATAACTTCATCAAGACGAAGTGTAGATACGATGAAGAACCCAACAACCATACTACAGCTGAAACACCTAAGGTACCTTGACCACATACAGGATACTAATCTGGATGCAAATAAAAATTCAGGTAGGAATAACTGGTAGTTCAGTATAATATGTATGCGAGAATGTTTCAGAAACAATCAATCTGGTTTACCTGTCTCGAAAATTCCCATTTTAGCAAGCTCTGTGTGAATGCATCTATGCATCAGAGGAAGGTAACCCGCACCAAACTCGATCGTATCATCCCCCAAGAGACTACAGTCTATACCATTGGCTCGATGAACTACTAAGTACCAGTAGTCCTAGCCTGTTTAAAAAAACACCAATGAGGGAACCAGGCATCGCAATCAGCCAATCATAAGAGAGAAAGGGTCATATATTCATGCTAGGACCAATCCAAACATACAATGTTTCATCATTTCCACCTCATCCATATGAGAGAAACAACTCACAAATAAGCTCCACAATACAGTCAGGAACCCCTCATAATGAGCTTGCTGCTAAAGCTCATAGTTTAGACAAAGCCGCGTCACAAAGCCGACATCATCTATGAATAGTTCATGAAAGTCGTTACATCTTTGGGATTTGAAACATGACAAAAAAACGATTAATGAACTCCTCAATCTAACCAAGGGATGGTCAAGGTGACGGTTAACATGCTGCATGAAAAGTATTATCTACAGAACAACATCACTCTCGTTCAAATGCCAACATAGCAGTGTGCACCTATTATGTATGAGCTTACATGATAAACTTTGATATACAATTCAAGTTCAACCAATGCCAAGTTTCATCACGAATTCCTGGCCTACTAAGTTGCCAGCACATGAACCGATTACGTATTCTGTGACATCCTCCAGTTAATTGAATTCTCAACATGCTCACAATTTGTGAGACACAATTCTTGCAAAGGCATGCAAAAAGCAAAACCGTACTAAGGATGATAACAGTACTTGCATGAAGCTTCATACCACTAAAGTTTGCATCGTATAAGTCTATCCCCCTTTACTTTTCAAGAACATGAATATTCACCATTCAAGATATGTTAACATTATTCAACTCTATCCAAGACGATCCGTTATAAAAGAAAATGCGGCTAGCAAATAAGTTCACAAACAAAACACATACCCGATTCACTTAGACAAATGAGCTGCAACATGAACACCAAAGTTGGTTTTGATGATAGGCGATGGGTGATAGAGATTCGTCGCTTCTTTGAGGAGGAGGACGTCGATGGTGGAAACGATGTTGTGGTCTGCATCTTTCGTGTTCCCAACGCTCTGAAGGCAATCAAGCCTGAGGCTTATTCTCCTCAGCTGATTGCTTTGGGACCGTATCATCATTGGCAGGAGGATCTGTACAAACTCGAGAAGTACAAACTTGTGTCCACCAAGAGAGTGCAAGCTCATTTCAAAACCCTGAAACTACCACAACTCACCGAAAAACTGATGAATATAGATGCTCATATTCGAGCATGCTACCATAGGTTCTTCGACATGGATGCAGAAACACTTGCATGGCTGATGACCGTTGATGGTATTTTCTTGCTGCACTTTCTCCATGCATATGTAGATAAAAATCTTTTGGCACAGGCCTGCTCGCCTAGGCTAACGCGAATCTTCATTGGGTCGGGAGCCAAGGATGTTGGATATGAGTCAATCTTCAAAGACGTCTTGATGTTGGAGAACCAGATTCCAACCATCGTGCTTAGAAAGATCATGCAGGTCGTCTACTGCACGTCCGTGGAAGTTGCTGATGACCTGCTGAGTCTGATTCTCATGGGTGTTTGCAAGCAGATCTCTCCATTCAAAATCAATGAGGATTATTCGCGTCCCAAGGTTATCCACCATTGCCATCTGCTGGACCTTTTGTACCATCTGATTGTCCCCAAACAAGAACAGCTGCAGCAGCAGAGCTCAGAAAACCTGGAAATCAAGAGCAAAGTGCAGACACAACATTCATTCCACGAGGAAGTGGAGACCCTCTCTTGGACCTGGAAATTGCTATCCAAGCTTAATATCGGCATCATACGAAAAATAAACACATTGATCATGATTCCTATCAAGACGATTTCCAGAACCAGAGTAGCTTCAAATGCAGTATCAACACTGGAAAAGGGGCTGCCATTAGATCGCGAAAAGGCTCGTGATATTGAAATGAGTGAACAAGATCATGATCATAAAGCTCCGCTGGTGGAGGAAATCATGATCCCAACAGTAACACAGCTCAGTGACGCAGGAGTCGAGTTCTGTCCCACCACAAGTGACATAACAACCATCAAGTTTGATTCCAAGACTCAGAGGTTCTACCTCCCTGTCATCCACGTCGACGGCGACACTGAGGTGGTGATGAGAAACTTGGTCGCTTACGAAGCATTGGCCGCCCTGGGGCCATTAGTTCTAGCCAGGTACACCGAGTTGATGAACGGGATCATAGATACCTCGGAGGACGCAAACCTGCTGAGGGAGAAGAAGATCATAGTTAATCGTCTAAAGAGCGACCAGGAGGTGGCTGACCTGTGGAATGGAATGAGCAGAGCTATAAGGTTGACCAACGTACCCTTCATGGATAAAGCCATTGTGGAAGCGAACTTGTTTTACGACAACACACCGAAGAGGAAGTTCCACAACATGATGAGGAAGTACACCTATAGTTCTTGGAAGATCCTTATTGTCATCACGACGATCTTGCTCCTCGTGCTGATAGGACTCCAGTCGTTTTGCTCCGTGTTTAACTGCGGCAAGCTTTTCAACACAAGCGGATCATGTTCAGATGAGTAGAAGGAGAGTAAATATACTTACAAAGAGTACATAATCTGTAAATTTTCACACGGACAGTTCCTTGTATAGATACTTGTATGCATGCCTTCATTCATATAGAGAATATAATCTGTAATTTATAGTATTGTCCTTTCTCAAGCCACATTTCTAGCCTCAGCACTAGGCACATACAACATGAGTAAACAAAGAAAATACAAGAGCCCCGCGACAGGGCACAGCTAAAGTCATTCCTCTCCGAATGCTCTTACAGCCATCACCCGACGAATCCTCAACCACAATAATAATAATAATAATAAAAACAAAAAATCGATAGCCTAAACCGAAATCATTTTATTAAATGAAATGATTTTTTTTAAAATAAATATTGAATATTATATTTAGATGAAAGAGGAATCAAAAACCAAAATTATTTTCTTTTTCCTTTTCTGTTTCATCTGTTTCAGAAACCGAAATTAATAACAAATATTTCTATTTCATTAATTCATAAAATAAAAAAAATAAAAATAATATCAAACAGGTGATAAAACAAGGACTTCATCGATGGTTTACCACTTAGACCGTATGTTTGGAAATAGATCCTGCATGCTGGAATGACCTGGACCTGTATACTTGGACTGGGCCCAGGTGGGCCAATGTACTAGTGTTCATCGAGGACCCATAGGGCACACTTAGACTTGGAAACATTGCGGTCATTGTCGGCCACGCAGTTCATTTTTATGAAGCCCGCATGAGCTGGACTCTTTGTGTGATCATCCTCCAATGACCCCATCAATGCAACATATCATTTCCTTCGAGGACAAGTAATGTCAAAAACCCACTTATCAATCAAAACTTAAAAAAACTAGGGAAAGAAAGTTAAAGAGATGTATTCTAAAAGAACATGGTGTGTCCAACATACTTTTCATAAAAGATGAACAAAAATACCTTTGGTTATTGTCGTAGTCCATGTGCACAAGTCATCCATCACATGAACACCGTTGCACCTGATCGTCTTACATAAGTAGTCAAAAGACACTAACTTGATACAAAGTAGTCAAAAGACATAAGCGCGAAAAGATATGAGAAAAGTACTAGAAGAGTCATTGATCATCCAAATTTGATGCGCTATCGCTTAGGCAGATTTACGCGAGCAAGCATTGGATTAAAACCCGAGGCCTAGGTGAAGACTTTTGATAACCCGACTCTGTCATTCTTTCATCTTTAGATATACTAAATCAAACATAGAACCATTATGTTCATGGATCTGCCAACGGGTATGATGGATCCATCGAAGCATTACGTCCATCCTTACGTATAGAAGGAAATTAGACTGTACATGAACCTAAATCTCCCCTTTTAACTTTAATTAATGAGGTCCGTCCGTGTAACTGATGATCACTGTGTCTTAACCTAGTGATAATTTCCCAAATAATCTCCTCATCCTAGATTTCGAGACCCAGTGAGGGACCATGCAACACATTCATTCAATCCTAGTCAAACACACCACACACAGAACCACACTCAAAACCCACCAATGGCATTTCCCGTAAATAACCGCAAACATTAACCCCCATTTCTCATCATAAATTCCCTACGCCCTTTCTCCTACCCCCTGATATTCCATCATCAATTCCCAGTCACCTCACTCTCACTCAACTCAATACGCACTCTTCTCAGAACCAAAAACAAAAAAAAAAATCAACAAATTCTTCTTCTTGTTTTTTTTTCCATGTAGAGAAGTTTTGAAACTCTCCGAAAATGGGCGGAACCGGAAACGGAAAGTTCCTGAAATGGAAAATCTCCGTCTACAGAACAACCAAACGGGAATCCCCAGACCGAGCGGACCGGCTGAACCGGACCCAGCCTCCGGCCCAGCCGCCGCCGAGTGAGTTTCTCTGTCCGGTCTGCGGGTCCCTGATGACGGACCCGGTCGTGGTCTCCTCCGGCCACACCTTCGACCGCCTCTGCGTCGAGGTCTGCCGCGACCTCGGCTTCCTCCCCCCGCTCCCCGACGGCTCCGTCCCTGACTTCTCCAACATCATATCGAATCTCTCCTTCAAATCAACCATCGACTCTTGGCGCCGCAACAATCCCGCCGCGGCGGGGCCGAATACGACGCCGATGGATTACGAAGCCGTGGAGCGGATTGTGAAGAAGATGATGAAGGGGAAGGAGAAGGTTGGGGTGTCGGTGAGGGAGCTGATAGCGGCGGTGGCGGAGAAGCCGGATCGGAATATCTCGCACGCCGACACCGAGTTGACTCACCGAGTCAACCGATTCCACTCGTCTTCGAGTTCCGATGATTCCTCCACCGTAGCTGGAATCAGCGCTCCGCCGACTCCTCTTCCGTTTACGACTAGACCGGCGTGTCTGTCACCGTCGACGTCATCGATTTCTGATATCGAATCGGCAATTCCTAACCCTAACCCTAGCCTTGGAGGTGAAGACGAGGAGATCGTAGCGAGGCTGACGAGCAACGACATCTACGAGCAAGAACAAGCGGTGAAGCAACTGAGGAAGATCACCAGATCCGACGAATCGTCTCGGATCTCGCTCTGCACCGCTCGTCTTCTCGCGGCACTCCGGCCACTCCTCACCTCACGCTACGGTTGTCTGCAGACCAACGCCGCCGCGGCGATCGTCAACCTCTCGCTGTCCCGATCCAACAAGGTCCCGATCCTCAGATCCGGACTCGTCCCTCCCCTCATCGACCTCCTGGCCGCTGGATCCCCGGAATCGCAGGAACACGCGGCGGGGGCTCTGTTCAGCCTCTCGATCCACGACGACAACAAGACCGCGATCGGAGTCCTCGGCGCACTCCAACCGCTGCTCCACGCTCTCAGATCCGAATCAGAACGCACTCGCCACGACGCCGCTCTCGCTCTCTATCATCTATCTCATGTGCAGAGCAATAAGGTGAAATTGGTGAGATTGGGAGCGGTGCCGATGCTGCTAGGGATGGTGAGGCACGGGAAAGCGATGACGGCGGCGAGGGCGGTGTTGGTGGTGTGGAATGTGGCGAGTTGCGGCGAAGGGAGGGCGACGTTGTTGGACTGCGACGCCGTGGAAGTGTTGGTGGGAGTTTTGAGAGGAGGAGAGGGGATCGATGAGACGATGAGGGAGAACTGTGTGGCGGCGTTGTACGCGCTGAGTCACGGGAGCTTGAGGTTTCGGGGCATGGCGAGGGCGGCGGGGGCGACGGAGGTGTTGAGGGAGGTGGTGGAGAGTGGTGGCAGCGAGAGGGCGAGGGAGAAGGCGAGGCGGATTCTGGTCACGTTGAAGGAGGGCGGCGGCGAGATGGGGCCCCGTCGCGGCGGCAGAATCGGTAGTGGTGCGGCGAACTCGACCGAGTTTTGACTCGGTGGGTTGGTTTTTTTGCTTTGGTTTTGGGGTTTTTGGTAATTTCGAAGTTTGTTTTGGGTTGGTGAATGGTGACTCGCGAATTGAGGGGAAACGGGTGGGTTTTCCTCGTGTGGTGTCGCTGTAAATAATCTGGTTAGTATTTTGGATTGTCTTGGAGCAGTGAAACTAATAATTAACAATTTAGGGATAAGTTACAGGCAGGGTTGTATTTTTTGGGATGTTTATCATAATGAGAATCCCGTAATATTTACTTCACTGTTTCGTCTGATGCACATTTCAATATTGACTGTGGAACAACGTTACAGTACATATGGGAAAATAAGGTGTATCCGTGTGACTTTGTCTTCCAATCAATTGCAATGTATTGCACAGTTTGTGAATGAGCGTATGTCCTGCTGCCTGCTGGAAAAATAAACTTACTGACAGGAGGATCAACTGCTGCGGGAGTAGCGGTGAAATTTGTTGAGGAATATTATGATATATCTTTAAACATAAGTTTTTCAATATATGTCATAAAGATAAGATTTGTGTTCGGTGGAAAGGGTGTATTTTAATTGTACAAAAATATCCCATCACTGTAAGTCTAGTCTTCTATATATACTAACCTGGAGACAGCACCTTGATATTCCAAATTAGATACCTTGGGTGCAATATTTCAAACCTATGTTTTTTCTCAAATCCTCTCAACAATCTTGAAACATTAAGAAAATCCTAACCGTCGTCACATTAACAACACCCAGATCTAGTCACAGCCACACCCAGATCAAGATCTGCAGCCACCACCTAGCAGCACCACCACCACTGCTGCCTTCGTCGTCGAACGTCGTCGCAGCAAAAAACATACATCATCCCCACACCGCCAACAAGCTCAGCCGCCGTACCTAGAAACACACATCATCTTCACACCACCGTCGAACGTCGTCCCCATCGCTACCTCAATCTCCTCGACGGCGAACCTTGTTATTCGACCCAGATCTGGGACGGATCTTCTCCCTCATTGTATTCGTGGATCGGATTCCCTTCATCAGGTTCGTGGATCTCCGCCGTTGATCCGATGGATCTTCTCCTTCTTGGATCAACATGCACAGTGCGTTCGTGGATCGCACAGATCTGATCCTGTTCATCGGCTGCAACCTTCGACACGAAGACTTTCTCCAAATCCGACAATCGCCACCGCTGCTGCAATCCCCACAACAGCCTCATCCCTTTCGTCTCCGACGAAGACGAGACCCGCTGCCGTCCGTCTTCAATTCCCAGATCCGTAGCCGCCACCCAGCAACACCACCAAGATACAGCCACCGCCACCCATCATCTGGCTCCTCTTCGCGGTTTTCATCGTTCTCCTCCAATCTCCTCGCATTCAACAGCCGTCATCAATCTCTTCCCATTCATCGCGTTTTGTTGTTGGTGATGGATCGATTGACAACGATGATGGTGGATGGCGGATTCTTTAGCAACGCCCTCGTCGTTTGCTTCGTGAGAGATTTTGTTGCCTGTTTTTGGAATTCGGGGTGTTGAAATCTGGAGTTTGGTTCTTGTTGATTTTGGCTTTCAAGCTGATCTAGTTTCTGTTCTTGTTTGTTTGGGTTGCTGTGCGAAGTGCTCTTAAAAAAAAAAAAAATATTACCTGATTTCATCCCTAATTTGAAGAGGAGAAATTATAGTTTCTTTTGTTGAAAATCGGGAAAGGAATTGAGCAAAAAGTCCGATTTTTCTTTGGAGGAAGTCGGAATTTAGCTCCTTTGCGCGTTGGTGGAGCTTGGTTCTCGTTGGTGTTGGCTGCTGTGGGATGTTCCTTCCTTGGATCATTGAATTGATCATCATCAGGTTCTATTGTTCTAAACTCTACATTCAATTTGATTGATTGCGCGTTGGTTGCAAAACTGTTAGAACAATAATGGCTAAAAATAACGTTCCCATTGAAATGCCCAAACTTGAAAACTTTAGTGGATCTGAATTCAACAATTGGAAGCGAAAGACACAATTTAGTCTAAAATATTTAGATGTGTTCTATATTGTATTGAGTACTTTTGAGGAGACCACTGAAGATGTTGTTGAGTTTCGATGGGCAAAGGATGAAGATTTCTGCAAGGACTACTTGCTTCATAGCATGTCCGATAGACTTGCAGAGATTTATAGCAAGTTCAATACTGCTAAAGAAATATGGGACAATCTTGATGCTCGGTTTAAGAAGAAAGAGGCACTCTCTAAAGCACATCTTGTCGATAAATTTATGGACATGAAATCTGATGACGATAGAGAGATACTTTCTCAAATCACAGATCTTGAGAATCTGAGAATGAAGCTTAAAACTGATGGCATTGATGTCTGCGATGCATTCTTGGTAGGAGCT
>JAOVYX010004280.1:0-10356 GCA_035668315.1 Drosera spatulata
TCAAACCTCCAAGCAAGCCTGCTGAACTCAGAACATCCATCCCCCGATTGGCCATATGCCCAAGCCGCATATGCCACCTCGACGACGCTCTAAATCTCTTCCGTCAACTCACTAACAGTAAGCAGCAGCAGCAGCCGCCTCTTCCTTCCATTATCGATTTCAACGCATTATTCGACTGTCATCTCCCTCTACCGTCACCTCGATGATTCCCTTAACCTTCGCCCCGACAGTTACTCGTTTAATATCCTTATCAATTGCTATTGCCACATGAAGCACACTGATTTCGGCTTTTCTATTTTTGGAAAGATGATGAAGCTTGGTTATGAACCCTGTTGTGTCACCGTCACCACCCTCATCAATGGCCTCATTGTTAATGGAAGGACGAAACACGCGGCTGAAGTGTTTTGTAAAGCTTCTTCCAATGATGAGTTTACGCCGAATTTGGTGACCTATGGTGCTGTTATCAAAGGCATGTGTAGCATAGGGGACAACGCGTCTGCAATTCAGTTGCTTCGCCAGTTGGAGAAACCACACTTCGCCTCTGGACCTAACGTATTCATTTACAGCACGGTCATTGAGAACCTTTGCAAGGATAAGTTACTGGAGGAGGCACTACGACTTTTCAAGGAGATGCAGACAAAATGCATTTCTCCTAATGTTGTCACTTACACGTCCTTGGTTAGAGGCTTTTGCAATTTGGGTCGATGGGGCGAAGGTAAAGTACTTCTGGGCGACATGTTGGCTAGCGATGTAGCACCCAATTTGATAACATATAGTATGCTGGTCGATATGTTTTTTAAAGAAGGAATGATGGAGCAAGCCGAGTATGCAGTTGAGTTGATGATGAAAAAAGGTGAGGTTCCCAACACCATCACTTATAGTACTTTGATTGATGGATATTGTTTGCATGGTCAATTACAGAAGGCATCAGAGATTATGGACCGTATGATCAAAGGAGGTTGTGAACCCACTGTTGTGACCTATACTACCTTGATCAACGGGTATTGTAAGATTAAAAAGGTTGAGAAGGCGCTCCAATTGTTTCAAGAAATCTCTCGGAAAGGATTGACGCCTAACGTTGGTGCTTATAACACTCTCATGGTTGGTATGTTCAAGGATCATAAACCCCAACTTGCGTTAGAACTTTTCTGGGTGATGCAAGCTCATGCACTCAGTCCCGACCCTGTTACTTTTGGGACCTTAATAGGAGGGTTGTGCAGAAGTGGACAACTTGATATGGCCTTAGCTATCCACTATGACCTTGAAAAGAAGGGTTGGCCTGCAAATATGGCTCTTCATACCGTGCTTATCGACGGGTTGTGTAAAGTTGGTAGGGTGGAAGAAGCTAGTGAAATGTTTGCCAATCTTCCATCTAAAAACATACACCCCAATAGTAGAACGTACACTGTGATGATGAATGGACTATGCAAGGCTAACTGTCTAGTTGAAGCACTTCAGTTACTCGACAAGATGGAAGAGAGTGGCTGCGTGACAAATGGGACTCCGTATGATGTGATCATTTGAGCATTCCTTTCTAAAACTGAAATTTCGAAGGCGATTGAGTATGTTCATCGCAAGGTTAAGAGGGGTTTCTCTTTAGATGATTCATTACTGGAAAAGTTTGTTGATTTGCTTCATGATGATAGAGTAGGTGACTCTGTTATGGAGCTCATCAAAATGGAGTTACTACAATCCGTTGATTGAAGCTTTAACCTCAAGGAAAGGTATATTTCTTTTCTTTCTTTATTGGCTCAGGTATTGATTTTTGTTTGAAAGGTATCACAATATCATTGGTCTTGTGACTCAAGTCATTACCTTGATTTGTTTTTGTGTCCGTTTAGTGCGACTGGAGGAGAAGTCATGAAGTTGTAAATACAATTGTGACACTGGGGAAGGTGCAGATTGTTCCAAACCTGTGGAGTGCCTAGGCTGGAGAGGTACTAGTACTCCCATGTGTGCAAATTATATTCTCACTCAGTTGAATTCAAGACGCAGGTGCTCCCAAGGTCCTTTAATGGTGACTACTGACTTTATAACTTCTTTGGGACATGCTCGAAGGGCCAGTGCATCTTACTCTATAAGAATCGATGGCATATAAGCATAATGCCAGTCTCCACCTTATTCAGTTGCCGTTCATTTGCTTTGCTGCTTTACAACAGCATTTGCTTATATTGTCAATCTTCACCTTATTGCATAAACTGTTTTTTGGTTCCGCAACTTGTTGGGATGTTAAATCAGCCTCATATTGCAGTGAGTTTCTTTATAAGATACAGAGAGAAAAGGCTGGTAGTTTTTTTTCCTTTTTTTTTTTTTTTTTTTCGCGCCAGAGCTTGAAATCAAAAGGACAAACTATTTTGAAGAAGAAAATGGATAAAATCTATATGAAATGCCTTATCCAGGCAATTAAATTGATGCAGCTTTCCAATACTGCACTCCTGTGTTAAAGCTTTTCATGTTGCCCGTTCTAGAATATTCTTGTTATGTCCACACTCTGTAGTTTTGAGAGCTGCTGATACATATGGTTTCTGTGGATTATTATAGGTTCGACTGATTATATAAGAACGGAATCTGATGATGATAAAGCCGAAGATGGGATTCGGAACTCCAGGCATTATATCAACTGGATCTTGCTGTTTTGATGGACAAAAGACTTCTCATATCATGTAAGAAAAGTCTATGAATGCAATCTGCAACTAAGTTTTACGGTAATCTTTAAAAGACCTGATTAATGTTTTTGTGAACTTGAAGGATTCATCAGTATTGACCGTGGTAATACCACTGTTCTAAATATTCCCGATATGAGCCAAGATATTGCCCGATATATCGTTTTAGGTATCCCTAATACGATATTGTATAGTTAATCCGATATGAAAAAAATAGGTCAATGTCATCCGATAGGTTAAATCCGATATATCGTCTGATATAGGGAGTTCGATATAATTTTATTTTTTTAAATCATAGACTACTTGTAGGATAAAAACATTTTTAAAGCAATTTTTTCTTGAATACATTGAAAAAAAAAACATTGTTTGAATTGTTTCCTAACATTTTTTTGAATTTTTTTTTTCAAAAACCAGATGTTTTTTCTCGGAATGCTCATATTTGTTTCCTAACAATCAGATTTTGTTTTCAAAAATTTTTTGATTTCAAACATTTTTTTGAATTGATTTTTCGTAAAATCAGAGATTTTTCTTACCAAAAATCAGTCTTTTATCCAAAATTGTTTTGATTTCAAACTTTTAAATGACACAAAATTAGTGAACAATCGAAGAAAAAAGGAAGAAAAATAGTTAGACAACATAAAACGTTGTCATCCCCTTCAATTCTCAGTTCTCCTTCCCCATATCTCAAGCTGTCGTCTCAAGTTTCTAACAAGACCATGCCTTCTACTTCTGAGAAGCCCGGGAAGGACTCATATTGGGAGTATGCTAACAAAATAGAGGTGCCATGGGGAGGCATAACTAGGTTGAAGGAGCATCTAGCGGCAAAAAAGGGAACTGTACACGTTGTGAAAAAGTTTCTGATGAGTTGAGAGCTAAGGCAAAGGATGCTCTTAAAGCTAACAGGGAAAACAAGACAAACAAGAACACTAAAAGAGCATTGGAAAGGGAAGAGATCGTAGTTGGAATCCAAGAAGAAGATGACAAGGAGACGAGTTCGAGATTGACAGCGAAAGGGCCTATTGATAGGCACGTCCTCTTATCACCTGAGGATTATGTAGAAACAAGAAGTAAGGGAAAACAAGTGCAGCTGACCGTGGATGATGCAAAATGGAAGAAGAAGGCTAGAGAGGATGCATGTGACTATATAACAAGATGGATATATGAGGCATGTATTTCCTTTAATGCAGTGTCTCTTCCTTCATTTGATCATATGCTGCATGCCATTGGACAATGTGGCCCAGGATTGAAGGGACCTTCTCCATTTGAGCTTAGTGGAAAGTTTCTTCAAAAAGAAGTTGATCGAATGAAGGAAATTGAGCATGTTTACAGAGCATTGCAAGTTGAACGGATGTAGTCTTTTGACTGATGCATGGACAGATAGGAAAGGGAGGAGCATAATGAACTTGGTGGTGCATTGTGAAGCAGGGACATCATTTCTTGGCTCGAAGAATACGTCATCTGATGTTCATGATGGAAAATTCATATATGAGTTCGTGGACAAAGCTATTGATGAGATTGGAGAAGAACATGTGGTGCAGGTTGTCACAGACAATGCATCAAATAATATGGCAGCTTCGAGGTTGTTAGCTTTGAAGCGGCCAACCATCTTTTGGACTTGCGGCACAGCACATACTATCAACCTAATGCTTCATGACATTGGTAGGATCAAGCCAATCAGGAGCGCTATCATTGGATCATCATCAGATTCATCAGCAGGGGAAGTGGAGCCTAACATACCACTTGTTGATGATTACAAAACATCGGAGTTGGACAAAGCAGATGGAGAAGAAATGATTGAAGATGAACATTAGAGTAGATTTAATGTTTATTTTGCAAGACGATATTGTTTTAATGTTTTCAATCTTTTATGTTTATGTTTTGCATATTTTTCTATAACATTTTTAATAATTTTGCTATCATATTTCATTTGCTTACGTACCCGTTCAAACTATATCAGATATTCATGCATATCCCCAATATATCATCGGATATCCGATTTCAGATTTCCGATATGCGAGATCTAAAACCTTGGGTAATACTGATGAATCTTTGCAGGACTTGCTCAGGGTGATAATTTTTTCTTTAGTTGTGCGGTATCAATACCGGGGTTAACAAGAAGATCGCCCCCCAAGTATTTGAATAATATTGCTATTTCATATCTACCGTTGAGTTGAGGCCATTTAATGGTTTCAACTTACAATCAGATAGCACAATCGCAAGCACTCAGTAGGTTCTGGATCTTCGATATTTGTTGTGGGTGAAGACCAATTGAGTACCAGGTATGTAGTTGGTGTTTTCTATTTTGCACAATGTAAACCTTCATTTCCGTGACTTCAATTTCAAAGGCCTGCACTGCATTGGACGTTTTGTAACTTCTGTGATACTTTCATAATTTTCATAATTTCATTACATCAATCCAAATGTTTTGATACTTTCAAATTTCATAATTAAGAACCATTAGATTGACTGGTGAAAAGGGATGCAATGCTTCTGTTATGTAACTTATCTCAGTTCCTAGTAGCACTTTTGCTCTTTCAGTTTGCTTTAAGTTGGTTCCGCTAACTTAGAATTGGGATTTCTTCCATATTTTGGTTTCTAGCATCATCAGCGAGACAAGAATCAGGAATCCCCGGCTCAAGAAACCGTGAAGTATTGATCTAATTGTTTGTAGGTGTATGTTGGTTATCCACTCTAGTGTAGTTCAATCTAATAGTTCCTGGTAGAGAGGCAGAGCTAATATATATTTGCGATGAATTAATCTGAATTGTTCTATCCACCTCCTTGATTAATCGGAATATGTACGACTAGCAATTAATCTGAATTGTTCTATCCACCTCCTTGATAAAGCAGTCAGGAGATTCTTAATAATGCATAACCATCACTGCAGATCTTGGTCGTTGATCTGAAACAATCAACAATACTGATTTAAAGGGGAATTAATTACAATATGTAAATGTTCAATTTTTCAGATCAACTATCAAAATTTAATGCAACAGTTAACCCTAACATAAGAATATCTTAATTGGAGGTTTATTAGCTTTATCCAGCCTTCAAGCAATGAGTATAGTAATGCTGTTTTCTTGCTTGTAGGTTGGCAAACAATCCATATATGTGCGGTATCAGATCCTTGTGGAAGGAAGATTAACATCAAGTTATTGGTTCCATTGACAATACTATCTTCTCGTTTGTGATGGGATTGATAATTGCATCCGTCTTCTTTTTGCGAAATCCAAAGAGAATAGGAGGTATGCCCTGCTTCCATCCTGGTGCTGCTTGTTCAGTTTTGCTTCCATTTGCTACATGGCATTTGTTGAATGCGCGTGCGGCGTGCCTGAGTATGCATAAGGGACTTGACTTCTTTGTCATGTTTACCTCACGTAATCATCTTGTCTTTGTTGCAGGTCAAACAAGTGTTGTGAGATGAGACAAATTAATTTGCTCGAATAAGCGACAGTTAACCGAGTTTGAGGTCATGAATATAATAGGAGCATTTGGAAGTCTGTTGCCGCTGCCTGGAAGTTGACACCAAGTAACAGTAAAGTTACTCAGTGAGTTGTCCGCCATCGGCCCTAAGTTACACAAACTATGCTGCTTTTTTGAACTGCCTAGGCTCGACCTTTTCAAAGCCTGCTGATAGTTGATACTCAGTGGCCGTGCTTCTGCTGAAAACAAATTTTGCCACTGGCAAATGAATTGATCCTTTGAGCTGGAAGAGAACGCTTTAAATTGCTATACAGACAGCCCAAGGCGAGTGCTTTTGGTTGTAAGCCGTCCATAATACGCCGTGATCTGAAAGCATCTGGTATCTTGTTGGAATATTTTAGGCTATCAAGATTGGTGATTTTGAGCTATTCGGAATATATACATTCAAACGTTCATTAAAAAGAAGAAAAGACTGGGTTAGGCCGAAAGTTGAATAAGGGGATATCAAAGACATCATGGCTAGGTGATTGTAGGAGAGTAGCGGTCGATTCAGCCTGGTAAGCGCCGGAGAATGGGTCGCCATGTGTAACATCAAGCACACAGTCAGGCTAACCATTAGCCAAGTCGTGGTGGTTCGCAAGGAGTGTTTCGATATCGATAAAGCACATGAAAGAGGTGACAAAACGTCGAGTCATGTGCATGTGTCATGATCGGATACTCCATCCGTCCCATTTAAATTACAACGGATTGATACGATATGATAATTTATGTGTGTGTTGAATTAATAAAGAATAACAAGTTTGTGAGATAAAGGAATGAAGAAAAAAAGAAAAAGAAATGGTGATGGATGAATTGATATGATATAAAATAGGAATATTTTGATATTTTTACGTGAAAAAATAATTAAATATTAAAATGTTACCATTTGAATATAACATAAAAAAATGTTGTAATTTGAATGGAATGGAATGAGAAGAAGAATAACACAAATTGACAAAAACAAACACAAAACATGAAGTAACTTTTTTTTAAGTTAATATCGAGTAGTATCAAGTGAAGTCTAAGCTTTTTATAATCCAATGATCTTAATAATGAAAAAACCGTGTTAGACCAATAGACCCAAATTATCACCAAAAGACATTCTTCCTTAACATTTTATATGTATAATAAATGATACATAAATACAACCCAGAAAAAGGAGAATGATATTGATAAATTTGATCCAGTTATAAGTTATGACCTTTGATTCAATTGCGATTTACAAACCATTAGACTCAAATGAACAACAAACAAACAAAAAAAAAAAAAAAAAAAAAAAAAACATCCTTAATATTATACACTTATAATAAACTTCGGCACTCATCTAAATTACACTAAGATAATAGATGACAAACTATCAAATAGTATGTCCGGGTATTAATGTACTTACAATATTTTTAAAGGACAATCAAGTGATTTATTTTTAATCAAATAAAAAGAATCTTTATTCAAATAATTTATTGTGCTTCGAATACGAGTTGAACGGTTGAGCTTAAATATCGAGAATATCAAATCCAACATAACTATTTGATGATCAAAAGTTAATAAAATCATAACAACTGTCTTAAGAATGTCAAATTATATAAGAATTCTATTTTATTTTATAAATCAATGTCTATAATGATTTCTTTTATATTGGAGTTGATATAATTATAGTTAAATCAATATAATGCTTTTTTTTTATCTATAATGATCTCTTATTGTGCGGTCAACATCACTATAAATCACTATAAATCTATAATACAAATGTACAACTTTGTTTTGGTTAGTAATTCATTAATATTTTCATTAATTCTTCTTGATATATTCTCAAAAGCTAATCAAAAAATTCTCAAATTTTCTCACAAAATGCAATATAAATATATAAATAAATATATAATACAAACATAGGCTTCTTTTTAGTTGATCGTTATAAAATACTCTTCGTTACTTCTTTCCTTCATCTTTAATATTTTACATTTTAATTTTTCTCTTCTTATTTTAATGGTGGTAATGCTTAACAAAAAAAAAAAAAAAAACAAAAAACAAAAAACTTTTCACTATAAACTTCTCAAATTCTTTCAGAAATGCAATAAGAAACTTTTCAATTTCTTTCACAAATACATTTACAACTTGACAGAGTAAGCAATTTTTTCTTCTTATCAATAGTAATTTAAGTCTTGAGCTAAATACGATTTTACAATTCCAAATTTGATGATCAATTGACTCAATAGTAAATGTTTTTACATCAGTTGAAATCATGTGTCTTAAAACTAAATAATATGATTTCACCTTCACAAATATGATAATGTTAGTTTAACGGTTATTAATTTATGAATATAATGCAATATAAATAGTTAAAAAAAATGAACTATCGATTCATGCAAAATATTATACAGAGGAAACAATCATTTTAGATCGCTCAACAAAGGTTTTTTTTTTTTTCTTTAACCCGTCCATGATTTCTACCTCTCCTCACCTATTTTAACTACACCTTTTTAGTCATAACCCTCACTTTGCCGCCGTGACCAGCGCCACAGTCCATTCACTGGTCCATACAAGCACCGTCGTCTCCGATGCAAATCCCGACGAGTGCAGGTAATTTTATTTATTCACTTCTACCATATTTTTCGTGGAAGTAACGACCATATGGGTTATTTGATATGGAAAGATTAGACTTTGATAGGTTTGATCCTTGGGTTTAGTTTTTTTAAGGTTGATTTTAATTTTTAACTTGCGTATTTGAAGGGTTTGGTTAGAGAGAATGCATCTATCTGATATTGGAACCTTCCAGCACTGTATAACTATATAGGACCCTGGATAATTCACAATAAGTTTATTTTCTCATTATAAACCGATGAGGTATCCTATGTTGATTAATCCATGTATTGTGTCACAGATTTATATGTACGCCTTTCAATAGCAATCAAGTGAGTTATGGCTGTAGATTGGAGTTCTCTGCCATTTGACATCCTCGAAACTATTATCCCGAGGCTCTCAGCATTCCATCTACATCCATTGCAATGGGTCTGCAAACCTTGGTTTCGTCTGTTCTCGTTCAACGAGGAATTCCTGCGCAGCCTTCATCACCGTCATTGCCAAGACTCGCATTTTCCCATCCTGTTGGTTGATCCCCACTGCGATCCCTACATAAATTTCATGTGCTTGAGTGTAGACGAGAATGGAACGGCAACTGTGCGTCGTGATATCATTTTAGACCTTGCCCGTGTCCCGGTGTAAGTAGTTTACATCATCTTGTCTCAGTTCCTCCTCGGTCATCTGCTTCGAGGTCTTTGGATTACTGGATCACGATCCAGTCGTCCTGTGATCACCTGATACTTTTCTCGGAAAGATGGTCTGGGAGATTGTTGTGAGCGACCCGAGAATAAAGCGTTCAGCTAGGCTTCCTCGACTACCCGAGCAACACAGTTATTTTTGGGGTCAGAAGTGGTTGTCATTGAGATATGATAAAGCTTGTGACAAGTGTTAACTTAATTATTTATTAAGTTACATAATGTGGATAAAGTCAAATAACTATCCATGATCACTGCTCCTAGTTTTTACGTAACTACTTTGATGACAAGTAGTAAATATAGAAAAAAGGGGATACGGGTCTAGGTTAACGCTCTCTTACAGTAAAACACTATCTAAATTGAGAGTGAAATTACCTTAGTAGTGTCTATTAAGCAGACGACGATTCAGACGAAGATTACTTGAACAATAATGACAGGAGATACGATCTATACGCTTGCGTCTTAAGTTTTATTGTTGAACTATCAGTGCAACTCCTACTCTCTTTAGCTAAGTTTTTTGTTCCTATTTAGTGTGCTAACATTGAGTCTTTGCTAGCCTAGTTTGAACCTTCATTGTGTTGATAAGGAAAGTTAGTTTTAGGAGCTCATTCAGAAGAAGATTAGCTCCCTAATCTTCTATAAAAAGAAAGCTTTGCTTCCTTGTTCTATGCATCGAAACACAAGAACAAAGAAAGCATAGAGGGAGGCAGAGTTGAGATATAAAGTACTATGCACTTGTTCTTAGTGTGTTTACAAGAGTGTGTCCAAATAAAAATGTGGTGTAATCGTGAGTGGTAAACACAATTAGAGTGTGGTTATTTTACACTACAAAAAACCTGCACATTTTGCGATGGATTTTTTCCGTCGCAAAAGGGAATATTCCGTCGCAGAATAGAAATTGCGACGGAATTTGCGACGGACATATCCGTCGCAGAGCATGGCGTCGCAAAAGCAACAAT
>JAOVYX010004281.1:0-10355 GCA_035668315.1 Drosera spatulata
TATGAATGACTATCAATGATTGATCTAACTCCTAAACAAATCAACCTTAATCCCTATCCTTTTAATCTATCAAGTTTCCAACCTTTGTGATTCATCTTAGTTTATAAATTCTGCAACTTTAGTTAGGTACTGAGCAAATTGAACAAACCCCCCCACTTCTAGAATAGTCATAATCTTAAATTAATTTAACTGATCAAGTTAACCTTCTCTCTGTGAGATCGACCCCTACTTCCACTACTATATTTAAACTCATATTTATAGACTGAAGTGGGTGCTTATAAATATTAATTTGACGTGATTGCGACGGCACGCACCACAAGTATCCTAGGGGTATCCAAAAAATGAGCAAAAGGGGTCCTTTTCAGTTTAGGCAAACAAATCTCGAAAATATTTTCTTTCAAAAATTCCATTTGTTTACAAAAAAAAATAAATTAAAGAACACCTAGACTAAAGATCTAAGAAGTTTTTTTTTTTTTTCATATTTCCTTTCTCCAATTTCTTCCTCGTATGCTCCAATTTCTTCGGACTCTTCATTCCACGTTTTCACTATAAATTACTCTCACTAACCCCCAATTCTGACATCTTGACTCTGTAATCGAAGGACATGCAACAATAGTAAGATAGGATTCTTAACAAAGGAAATTTGGAACTCAGTATGCTCAAATTAAGCACAAAATTGAAAGGTACCATACCTGTTTTTCATCATTTCAATATGAGAAACAATACCAATAAAGAAATTGTTGTAGATTTGCCGACGACGGAGAAGAGAAAATGGGAAATTGGGGTTTTTGAAATTGATGATAGTTTCAGGGTTTCAGTTTTGTTCTCGGATTGGGGAAGGAGAAAGAGAAGGCGCGTGGTTTGAGGGGTTGGGAAGATTACTTTGGGTGAAATAGTTTTTCTTTTTTTTAAATGGAAAAAGGGTTTGTTTTCCTTTTTTTTTAATGGAAAAAGAGAATTACGGGGTGCAATGCAACTCATTGTTGTGAATGGGGGATAGCATGTATTCAAAATATTTTTGGTGGACAAAATATAGTTCAAATTCCATTAGAGATTTTAATTTAGTTCTACCAATCTTATCCCCATTAGATATCAAATTAAATAGATTTTGTATACAAACTCTATCTAGAATTTATAAAATATATCCAAAAATCACTCAGAATTCCTCACAAAAATACCGTATGCCTAGTCTCCACTCCTTTTCTTTTCTTTCTTTCTTTCTTTTTTTTTTTTTAATTGGATTGCACAACAAAGCTCACGATCCATATTGAATCGACAGAGCCAAAGTACAACCCCCCAAGATCCTCATCTGGATCCCAATGAACTACAACAAAATCTCCACCACATGAGTAATATGCCTCAACTGCACAGCATAATCAAGCTGAAAGAGTGAAAATTAATCTAAACGAAGCAGCTAACTTAAGTTTCAGTTCTTCGAGGATCAACCCTTCCAATCATCCTTCTTATCTCTCCTCTTGCATTGACAAACAACTCCATCCCGGCTGCAAAATCTGGCCATTTAGCTTTCACCCAAAACCAAGTACGCATTAATATCAAATCCTGAACATAGCGCCAATCGGGTTGCTTCTCCTTAAAAACAATTTCATTTTGCACATTTTAGATTATCCACACGATCGCAAAGAATAAAGGATACCACACCATTTTTCTGTATTCGTTACATGGATCAACAGTCCAAATGTCGAAAGCATCTTTAATTGTCATCAACATGACAAATTCACATCCCACCATAGGAAGCAATGCCCTGCACCACCATTAACATCACCAGAACGCCGACTGCATTATGCCATCATCGGGTTAGCTCGCCCTATCACACTCGCTAGTGGGTCGGCTCAATACGCCTACCACACCTATAAGTACACTCAG
Source organism: Drosera spatulata (assembly GCA_035668315.1). Taxonomy (NCBI): domain Eukaryota; kingdom Viridiplantae; phylum Streptophyta; class Magnoliopsida; order Caryophyllales; family Droseraceae; genus Drosera; species Drosera spatulata. The sequence continues at coordinate 1,885 of JAOVYX010004281.1, forward strand.
TACGTCATAACACACCTGTTAGTTCACTTAATACATCCTTACACGCCCGTCGTTACAGTAAGTACTCTAACACGGAATAACAATTAGAGTTTCCAAATCAAACAATAGCACATCTTCTTTCTCGTTATCATCGGCTTCATCATCATAAGATTAGTTGAAGGTTATAATATTTGAGGATCGCGATGAGCCGGGCGTACTATGCAAAATTCTATCGAGTCCACGAGGTCAAGACAATCCTCATGGAGGGTTAGGATCTTGAATTGAAATTGACCAATATTATCGGCCTACGAATTGATGCTCTCATGATGTGTCTTCGCCAATAGTTACATGGTGTGGCATCGATGACAATGTCATTATGTGGTTTCGTCATCATGAGGTGAGGGGTAGTCGAGAACGAGATAATGTGGAAGAAGAGGGAAGATGGAAAGGAAAGCGTTGGGTAAAATACGACAATACCAAATCCAAATTTCTCGTAATGTAAAGAGAGTGAGGAAGACGACATGTACTCATATTTGAGTATAAAATGAGAGGGAAAGAAAACGAGAGGGAAAAATTGGGGCTATAGTATATACATATATTTGACCGTGTATTTTACGGGACACAAACTTTTTTATTTTAGTATAAAATCTCTTGTGTTTGAAGAGGTATATGTCAGGAAAAAAAAATGTAAGTGAGCTAATTATGTCGAAATAAAACTGATAAGTGATATTTGTGAGTAATGTACACTTTAATTTAACGTGATTGTTTTTGTTTTGAATGTTGATTTTCTAATTTTGTTATTTATTATAGAATAGATTTATTTGAGAGGTCATACCAAATAGTCCCTAAGTCGTTAGAGTTAGTTTACAAACACTTCTTATATAATGTGTTACTTTCTCAGCTCTAATGAAATTGCAACATCTTATATTAACTGCACTATTCAACAAAGTTTGTTTACTTATATCTTAATGGCATACTAAAATTAGTTTTGACTTTAGATTTATGTATATACCTTAAAACATTATTACTATGTTTCTTTAATTTTCTTTTAAGTAAAAGAATAGGGAAGAAGAAGAAAAGCGATGCTGAGGGAAACCCTCTCTTCCAATGGAGAATCGACCGGGAAACCTACCTGCTCCGGCAAAACGTGGTTGCCCTCGCAAGGATGAGGCGAAGAAGATGACTCAGGGTGGTGATGAGATAGGATTACCAAAAGGGGTTACGATGTCTTTGGTGGATTTTCATGAGGTTGCAGCCAAAAGTGGGACCTCTCCTTGTCTTGATTCGAAGGGGTTATTTGAGGGTAACAATGATCCAGCTTCTGCGATCCCTGTACACAGACTGGTGGATTCAAACGGGCAATATAGGGTTTTGTCTCCGAGTTCTAGAAAGCGAGTGAGTTGAGCTGATGTTGTTGAACATGGCTTAAAGGGTGGTAATGAGGAAGTTGGTGTTACTGTTTCAAATAGTCCATTCTCCTCCAACGGGGCACAAGATAAGGGGGTCAGATTATCTTACCAATGTCGACGTAATGAGGAGATAGAAATTGTTGAAGATGAGGTTCGTGATGCTAGGGTAATGTGGAAAAATGCCTTGATTGGGTATGTCTTAGGATCTTGGGTTTCCTTTTTCTTTTATGGAACGTCTTGTTTCTCAAATCTGGAAAGGGATCAACAAGCCTAAGATACTTCTTCATGATGCTGGTTTTTTTGTGTTCAAGTTTCTATCGAAACTGAAAAGCTGAGGATAATTTAAAATAGCTGGTTTGTGAATTCTCATCCATTGGTTCTAAGAGAATGGTCTCCTCCTTTCTCGTTGGATGGTGAGACTCTTAATAGGGTTCTTGTCTGGATTACGCTTCTTGGGTTAGATCTTGAGTTTTGGGAGGCAGGATCTTGGATAAATTAGCTAGTAAGGTTGGATATCATATTCATACCGATCAGTTGACAGCTTCGATGGATAGAATATCCTATACTAGGATATTGGTGGATGTGGATGTCAAGGAGGAGCTGGTAGAGGAGATCAAGTTTAAGGGGTCTGGTGGGCGTGTTTTTTCTCAACTAGTTGAGTATGAGTGGTTGTCTTCTAAATATGGCAAGTGCATGAAATAGGGTCACAAAGATGTTGTGTGTTCTAAGCCTGTTCTGGCAAAGAAGATAAGGGTTAAGAAGGCTATGATCTTACCTTCTGAGTTTGCAATGTCATCTGTGGTAACTGAAGTTCCTATTGTTGTGCAAGCTGTAGTTGGTTCGTCTTCTTTAGAAGAAGAAACTTTAAAGGAGAAAATAAGTCAACCAGTAATTAAGTCTAATTCTCAGGGGGGTCATCATAACAGTGCTGGGGGAGTTCCTCTTGTGACTAGTTCTGGAAGTGACTTAGCTTTCGTTTCTGGGTCTCGATTTCATTCCCTCATTGATGCGGTTGATACTCAGCTAGAAGAGAAGGAGTCAGGGGTGGGTTTTCTTAATTGAGATGATTGGAGCATGGAATGTTAGAGGTCTTAATAGGCCCGAAAAGCATAATGAAATAAGGCATTTTATTGCCAAATTCCGTCTTTATTTCCTTGTTTATATTGAGACTAGAGTCAAAGCCTTCTCTCGAATAGCTTCTTTATGCTTTAAAAAATATGGTTGGTTAAATAACTACTACCATGCTTCTAATGGTAGAATCTGGTGTCTTTGGAATAAAGATATGGTTGAGATTCAGTATCTTGGCTCAAGTGTTGCATTGTAAAATGTCTACTCTTGAGCTTTCTTTTTCAACTGTGATCAGTGTCATTTATGGCTAGATTACCAGAGCTCAAAGATCCCTTTTTATGGGATAATCTTGTCTCGTTTGATATGAATTGCTCTTATCTCTGGTTATTAATTGGAGATTTTAATAGTTATGTATCTATTGAGGAGAAGGTTGGGTTTCATGGTGTTCATGTGGAGCCTTGCCCTGATCATAGGGCTTGTATTACTGATTTGGATCTTGAGGATCTTCCTGTAACTGGTTCTCTTCATACTTGGTTTAATATTCAAGGTGAAGATTCTTGGATGAGGATAAAGCTGGATCGAGCTATGGGCAACTGGGCTTGGTTTGATAAATATGGTGCATCTGAAGCTGCCTATCTACCTCCTAGTCTTTCAGACCACTGCCCCATTTTGGTAACTCCTTTTAAGGATTCTGGTGTTCTAAAAGGATCTTTCAAATTCCTTAATATGTGGACAAGACTTCCAACTTTTATTCCTTTTGTTCAACAAATATGGGATAGAGCTATCTATAGGTGTCCTATGTTTAGAGTTGTATCAAGGTTGAACATGTTGAAGCCACTCTTAAAGAAACTGTATTTTGATAATCTGGTGGATGTTTCCTATAAGGTGGACCAAGCTCGGGATGAGTTATTCAGTATATAAACCTAGTTGATGAGCTCTTTTAATGTTGAAGATTTTGCCAAAGAAAAGAGCCTAAGGCAGCAACTGGCCATCCTTTAAGTAGACGAGTCTGTTTTTTTCGATAAATGACTGAAGCAAAATGATAGTCAGGTATGGATCGCAACTCGAAATATTTTCATGCTTTTATTAAAGGGAAAAGAAGAAGGTTAAGGGTACCTAACCTGATGTGTAATGATGGTTCATTTGTTTCTGATCCAGAGGAGGTTGCCCTTCAGTTTGTCTCATATTTTAAAGAGATGTTGGGTATGGAGTATTCTAGAACAATCTCTTTTGATATTAACATCATGAATGAGGGGACGTTGTTAAATAAAACTCAGATTACTGCTCTTGGTGCTCCTTACTCTAGGAGAGAAATTGAATTGGCTCTACTAGATATGGAGGATGATCGAGCACCAGGTCCAGATGGCTTCTCTGCCATGTTCTTTCAGAAATGTTGGGGTATCATTGGTTCTGAGGCTTGTCAAGCTATTCTTGAATTCTTCTCTAATGGCAAACTCTTGAAGTAGGTAAACTGCACTGTGATCAGCCTTATTCCTAAGGTTCCTACGATTAATAAGACCCATATCTAGCTGTAATGTGCTTTATAAACTCATTTTCAAGGTCATGGCTCGAAGAGTTCAGATGGTTCTCCCCTCTATTGTTTCACATTCTCATAATGTATTTGTTAAAGGAAGATACATGACAGATAATATCATGCTCATCCAAGAGCTCTTATATGGTTATGAGAGGAAGAATATCTCTCCTTGATGTATGACAAATATTGATATTCAAAAGGCATTTGACTTCATTCATTGGGGTTTCATCACTGAAATCTTGGACGCGTTTGGTTTTCCAGCTACGTTTTCTAACTGTTTGATGACGTGTATCTCTTTGTCTTATTTTTCTATCTCATTGAATGGTGGAATTCATGGTTTTTTCCCTGACAAGAGAGGACTTAGGCAAGGGGATCCCATTTCACCCTACGTCTTTGTCTTAGCTGTGGAATATCTAGCAAGAAGTTTCAAGAAAATGAGCAAGGGGCTTGATTTCGGGTTTCATCCTCACTGTAAGAAAGAGAATATTGTTCAGCTTAGTTTTGCTGATGATTTGGTGGTTATGTGTAAGGCTGTAAGACCTAGTTTGCTCTTGATCAAGAAGCACCTTGATAATTTTTCTGGTGTATCAGGCCTTAATGTCAATGAGCTGAAAAGCTCCATATTCATAGCTGGAGTTGCTTCTAATATGAAGAAGTCTTTAGCTGAGTTAATGGATTTCCAGCTTGGAATTCTGCCAGTTCGTTACTTGGGTATTCCTTTGTCTGCTAGAAGGCTCCATGTTTCTGAATTCCAACCTTTCATTGAAAAGATTACTAAAAGGATTACTTCATGGGAGGCTCGTTTACTTTCTTATTCTGGTCGCATTGAGCTTATCAGATCTGTGCTTCTAGGTGTTCAAAGTTTTTGGTTTCAAAATCTGCTTATTCCCGATGCAGTATTAGATGAAATTGAAAGTCTTTGTAGGTGCTATCTTTGGACTGGTAAAGCACGAGGCAGTAATCGTGCATTAGTATCCTGGGGTGCTATTTGTACTCCTAAAAAATCTGGAGGCCTAGGCTTGTTTGATTTGAAGGGGTGGGGCATGACTCTCTTGTTTAAGCACATTTGGGCCATAGAAAATAAGAAAGATCGGCTGTGGATCCATTGGAAGTTTATTTGATTAATCAGGATCTGAAGCATGTAGGCGTCCATAGCTCAGATTCGTGGATCTTGAAAAATTTGATAAAGATTAGAGATGTCATGTTTCCTTTGATTAATCCTGAAGTGCAGCGGTTCAAGGTTAAAGATGTTTATAGGCTGTTGATCCCCTCCCCTAATCGTGTTTGCTGGTGGAAACTGGTATGGCATCAAGATGTTTTTCGCCGTTTTGGTTTCATCACATGGTTGGTTGCCAAAGAAAGGATTAGTACTAAGTCCTGATTCGGTAAGAGAGGACTTAACTTTAATGAGGCATGTTCCTTGCGTGGAAGCAGTCCTAAACTGCGAGACCATATTTTCTTTATGTGTGAATATGTGAGGGAGGTCCTGGAGTTGTTAGGTGTGAAGCTGAAGTTGGTTTTAAAGCCTCGGCCATGGAATGAATGGATTTTGTTGTTTCTGAAAATATCTAAAGACACGACTACGGTTGCACAGATTCGAAGGAGAGCCCATGCAATGATTGTCTTCTACATATGGCAAGAATGTTGCTTGCGCACATATCAGTCTAAAACTGGATCTCCAAAGACGCTGTTTGAGCGTATTTGGCATATTTGTACTACTATATAGGAAGCTATCTATGTTTTAGCTTTGTTATTTCTGGTTTGTTAGGTTTGTTGTTTTTATTGGCTTCTTGAGCCTTGATGTATTAAGAACTATGTAAGTTTGTGCTTAAAGCTAATGGAAATCGGTTTGCTACTGTTTATTTATTTATGTTACTCGTTTTCATTTACACAATTTTAAACAATAATACTCGTTTCGTCCCATAATTTTTATAACGACACGTACTTCGAAATATTTTGTTAAGTTTAAAACTTAATCTATCAATATTATTTCATAATAATTATTAAAAAAATTATTTAATCATTTTAAATTATATCTCGAAATATATATCATTATAAAAAATTTAGAAGAAAAGGAGTATCAAACAGTCACGAACTTGCACACATTTGGACACAACCTCACTCAGAACCCATCCGCGCCTCTCCCCTTGGCTTATCGTAATAAAATGGGTTTACTATTTATCATTTGAGAGCCTCAATGATTTTGAGGTTTTAAATGCACAATGGTATCTTTCAAATTCGGTTTTCATCCTTCTTTTTTTTTTCTTTTTTTTCTTTTTTTTTTTTGTCCTCCAACAATATCTTTTTCCACAAAAATGAAAAAGTAATCCCCCTCACTTCACCTATGCAGCATTTCCTTACCAAAGGAGAAAAAAAAGGGGGTATGGAACCTCTCAGCATGAGACTGGTACAGAGGAAGTCAAGCTTGAATCTTTTCAAATTTGGATGAGAATTGCAACTTGATTTTGTAGGAGAGCCTTCAAAGCAGGAGTTTTACAAGCTCAAAAGCTATAAGGTAGCGTTTGGATGGATGAAATGGATCTTGAAATAAAATCTCATATTTCTACGAAATAAGGAAAATTGTGTTTGATTAGTTGATGAAATAAGAATGAACGATTTCGTACGAAATATCATTTCGATCAAAATTTGGTTTTTGATTTCATACCTTAGACCCAAGAAATCACCCACTCATGACGAAAAAAGAATGATATTTTTTTCAAAACTCATTTTGCACATAGAAAATCAAAGAAAATACAAAATAAATTTAAAATTAAAAATAAAATCAAAATTAAAATGAATAAAAATTAATTTAATAATAAAATAAAATAAATATTAATAACTAATAAAAATATTTAAAATTAAAATTAGAAATGATAGTTGAAACTTAAATTTATTTTAAATTTTTAAATTGTGATTTATAATTTAATATTTTTTAATTAATATTATTTTCATCAAAATTATATTATGATAAATTTGTAATGAAATTATTTTATTTAAATAAAAGTTATTTATTTTATTTTTAGAATTTATTTTAAAAATAATTTATTTTATTTTTAAGAGAGAATTACCTAGAGAGCCACTTTTTCAATCTTCTTTACTCAAAAAATAACCAACTAATTTTTATTACATAGAAGGTCACTATTCAAATTTTATAAAGATTTTTCACATATTTGTCCATCATTGAAAAAGAAAACAAATCTTTCAAAAAAACGCATATTTGAGGTACAATAATTTTACATAAGAAAACAACTCTAATAATCGGATGACGTACGTCGTGATAATTCTTATATTCAGAAATATAACTGTAACGTCCCGACTTTCCACGTAGGAAGACACGTGAGCGTTATGTCGTCACGGACCCGGTTCGTGACAAGGCTAACAACCAAATAGGTTTTAGGAGTACAGAAATCAAGGAAAACACAAACAGTACTATAGTCATAACTTACAGTCCCAAATACCTGTTTAGTTACAACACTTAAAGCGGAAGCTTTGCAGATCATTTATTATATTTAAACAATATAAACAACTGATCTGTCATAATATCCAAAGTCTGTGGACACATCTAAATATAATCAAGCTCTCTCTAAGAGCCTTCAGGTGCTGCTTGGGGCATACCTGCAATCGAAAAACATAACCGTGAGCTAATGAAACTCAGCAACCTCTGGTGTATGAATCCCAATTACAGGGAACTTCCGCTAACGACTATGACGACCGCCGGAAGTCCCTAAAACATTTTTATATATATAGGAAAATATGGGCGCCATATCACACAACATCGCTTCTCTTGTCTTTATATAGCTTTGCATTGCTTTTAGGAGTCGTTCATTTATTTTGCATTCGATTAGGGTTTATGACTCGACTCAAAAGCAACATCACTCTAAGGATATGACCGACTCGGAGTACAGAGTTAAGACCAAGTGTCAATCGTCATTCGGGTTTCCCAACAGAATTCGTTTTCGTACCTGCATACCCTATGCGTCGCCTTGCACCTCTTGTGCGCATTCAATGAGGTATCGTTTGCCTGCATTAAGATAGTTTGGGCCTCCCTGCAGAGAGTAACCCGTGGCCCCGCCACTACGGCGTAGTAGCCGTTGCATGCATGCAAAGAGGATGGGGGATGCCCATCGCTCCCTAGCTAGTTTATACCCATAACTATGACTCAGATGATAATACAGGAGTGCAATGACTCAAACCCAAACCACTAAGGCTATTTAGGGAAGCAGATGATCGCTATGGATCGAAGAAGGACATCATGTTCGACCTTCTCAACACATTCAAGAAAATGACCAATGATCCGCAAGGGATGACAATGCCATCCTTATCAGTTCAGGAAGGCGTTGTTTCTTATTTGTTTGTTTCCCATGAGGGTATATACTATATAGGGTACATTCCATGGCATTTAGAGATCATAATGAGCATTATTTTACGTCCGCATGTTCCCATGCATAAATGCTATTGAAACCCTAGTTTCATTATCGTAT
>JAOVYX010004282.1:0-38333 GCA_035668315.1 Drosera spatulata
GGGGGGGGGGGGTATTAAACAGTGAAAATAAATTAATGTAGATAAATTGAGAATTTTTCTTGAGACTTAATCAAGTTTAACAAAACGTATGCCTTTCGCGATCTTCACTTGTCATGGATTTTTATCATGGACCAAAGATTTTCATTTCATGTTCTTTTGTGATAGGTGTTAATAATCAGGCTCGACAAAAAGAGAGTTGTCGATATAGATATTGATTATCATAAAACATGATATAACCAAACTAATACATTTACTCAATGTCCAAAAGAGAATGAAACACATACTAAATATATTGCATTATGAATATTTCTCAAACACGTCACAATAATTACCTAACACAGATTAGCGTAAAATTATGCTCATTTACATGTGATCATAGGTTAACGAAAAGAGAATGACAATAACCTACAAGTTTGCTACTAACATCAACCAAAAGAGAATGGCTTGATTGCTTACATATTTTTCTAACATAATTAGATGGTCAATCCAAGTACAATAGACAAATAATTGTAGATAATTCCAACAAATGAAATGAGATAGTCAACAATGAGCATGAAATTATTAAAAACAAAGATCAAATCTCATAAATCCAGGACTAAGTTACAACCAATAAGGCATTCTTAGATTTACGCTAACAACATCACAAAATGAAGCAAACAGTTCATGCTATAAGCATTGAAAGTCATCTCGAATTACAACTTACAAGAGTTGAGAGATACAAAACCCTAGACCAATGAAAATTGGTCTAAATAGAGGAAGGATAATGATATCTTCGATAGATTGAGTTGCGTAGGGTCAATCTCGTTGTGATCCGTAGAAATCATCCCCTCAGAATGAAACGGCGTATCTAACTCTCTGGAAAACCTTCGTAGACTGATGAAATCTCCTGTTTTTCAAACCCATATTCAGATTTTTATCGTACATATTTATAGGGAAAACAAAATATAACGAATTCCCCTAGAAATACCAAAAGATAACAACCAGAGCTCATAAGTCGCACGGCCCGTGTGTAATTGTTAAACTATACACGCACGGCCTGTGCCTTATGTGCACGGCCCATACTAGCTTGCAAACATGCAAACTTCAATTTTTAACTCCTAATGAAGTGCACACACGTTCTACAAACTTGTAAATCAATAGGAAACTTCAGAAAACGGCCACAAACTTCTCACAATAAGCTCATCGCAAGAAAACACGTTCAATTCTTCACTATTGCAATGAAAACAAAAGATTCTGTAGTATCGACGTTCTAAATAACAAAAGGAGCCGAAACAGTATGAAATGACACTAACACTAACACAAACAAATGATTTTAACTAAGAAAATTATGCGTGTTTTCACACTCATCAGTTGCGCTATTCTTCTCTGCTTTCTTTCAAGTCGGGGTCCATAGGAAATTTGAACTCAACCAGGAAGTTTGCCAGGGCCTGTGCCTTGATAGCCGTTCAGGGCTCGTAGGTCATTCATGTTAACTCTATCGACCATTTGATCAACCTTTCAGGCACATCAGACTTGTGGAACAATTGTCTCAAGGGTTGGTCAGTGACCAATATAATACGATGGGCTTGAAAGTAGGGTCTCATCTTTAAAGCTGGATTGACGAGTGCCAATGCCAACCTCTCGATCTTAGAGTACCGAGTTTCTATATCATGGAGTATCTTGATGACGAAGTAGAGCGGTTTTTGTTTTCGTCTTCAATTGGGAGCATGACAGCTGAAACCATCTCGGTAGAGGCTGCCAAGTACACATAAAGTCGCTCCTTAGTCACGGGTTTGGTAAGGAGGGGATCTGCCATAGGCAATCCGATATCCATTTCAGGTTGACCGATGCTCCACTCAAGGCTTCGAAGAAAGATAGGACCCTCTCTAATCCTCGAGAGAGGAATCTCCCAAGTGAGGCGTGACAACCGTTGAGCCTTTGGATTTCTTTCTTGGTGTGTGGGGTTTCATGCCGAAAACGGTTTGCACCTTTGCCAAAATTGTCTCTATTCCCCAACTCGTTATCATGTATCCTAAGAACTTTTCCAATCTGACAACAAAAGCACATGTGGCCGGACTGAGTCGCATCATGTACTCCCTCAAGATTTCAAATGTTTTTCACATGTCCTTTGCATGTTCTCTCGGCTCTACCAGCTTGGTTAGCATATCATCGATGTAGGCTTCTATCGATAATCAACCTCTGATAAGTTGCTTATGCATTCTTGAAGGCGAAGAGCATAACTTTGTAGTAGTAGGTTTCCCCTTCTGTAATGAAGGCTGTCTTTCCTTCATGTTCAGGGGACATGTGAGTCTGGTTATACCCCGAGAACAAGTTCATGAATGACAATAGTTTGTACCCTGAGATCGAATCGACGAGTTGATCAATCCGAGGAAGAGGATAGTAATCCTTTGGACATGCCTAGTTAATATTTATTAACAATAAAGTTCTAGGGTTTAGGATTATCTTATTTAAACTGCTCTGAAAAACTTTGTCATTTTGCCAATGACACAATATCTGATGAAACACTTGATTGTTATGATCTTGGCCATTGTTTACTAAAGATGTATAAACTTGCAGTTTTGACTCAAATCCAAGTTGGTAAGACCATTAGTAGTTCTAAAATTGGATCATATTATAGTATTATTATGCTTTGATTTCCTTGAACTAATGAACTGCAGACATTGTTGTTAAGCATAATGGCGGTCATTTGTCCATAGTTATGACTTATGTCGAAAGTGAATATTCCCATCAAACACAATGGGACCAAAAGAGGATCACGCAAATCTATCTTACCATATCCATCTTCCAGAGAAAAGTAACTACTAGTTTAGGATTATTTAATCGCGAGATTAAGTATGGGTTACTCCTCCCCGGCAATTGCTTTGACAATATCTTGTTACTAACTTATTTTGTTTTTAAAAGATGTGGAACAGTTAATCACATACTTAATATATAAGATGAAATTCTGTCTGCTTGATTTGAGCGGTTTATCCTTCACGGACTCGTCTTTATTGTTGGTCATAGAAGACGATGGTGAACCAAAATCATTTGACTTGGCTTTTCACTAACAAGAGAATCTAGAAAAGCTTGCTTTTCATTATACTTTGATGACAGAGGTCAACAAAAATGGGCAAGCGAATAGTGATGCACATTAATATGAAAAATAACTGTATCTTCTTTGATGGCTACATTTACGCATTTCTAAACTTTAGTGCACTTTCACAAAATTTAGCCCTGCTACAAATCTACCATTGATCATGATATGCATGCTCCATGCTAGTTCCACGTCTCATGCTATATAAGATGCGATTTTCTTAGTTTTAAAACATAAAGGGTGTTTGACCAAGCTTTAAGTTGGTCAAAATTAACTTTAATCACTTTTTATGATGTGTGGAGAGTGTTTGGCATATCTCAAAATTGTAACTTTAAATAGTTTTTCTTTTTAAAGTCATAAGTTATTTGAAACTGTTTTTCTCTTTAACGGAGAAGTCAAAACTGTCTCGCCTTAAATAAAATAAGTTAAAGTTGCTATTTTAACAAACACCAAACTACTTATTTAAAAATTACAATTAACTGCAACTTATTATTATCAGTCATAAATATCTATAAGTATTTTCTATCAGCGCAACCAAACAAATACTATATTTGAATGAGCAACGCATATGTGCACTGGTAAGGGTGTGCGTGGCACGATACGGTCCGGTTCTTAACCGTTTCCAGTCCTGTCCCAAGGTTTTCGATTCTTTAGATAACACTTTCCGTACCATCTAATTTTTCGATATGGGTTCTTTAGTTCCTTGGTACAGAAAATTTGATACTTTCCGGCATTTCGGTACAAGTATGAGGGATATAAATCATTAAGTTCTATAAGTTAAATCCTAATAGCATGACAATAAAACACTGTCATTTGGAGAAGTCCTTGTATAATTTGTTTATACCCAATGAATAACATTAACAAGATTGAGGTTTACTATACTTTTCATGTTTAAGAACAAGTGATTTAGCATGATGAAGGGGTTAGGATGTTGTACTGAAGCTTATTTGTGAAATTTACTGGTATTGTTACCAAAATTAGTGTACGATAATGGATTAGAGGCCCAAAATAAGGCCCACATTAAACCAAGGTCCAAAATAACACATTAAACCAAGAGCCCATGAAGGGGGGGACAGATGGCACGTTATGAATGACTAAATCATCAAGCTTCTAAATCGATGACAAATATCAATCATGTAGGGATCAACGGTATCCTATAAATACTCTCATTTTACTGTCACAAAAGATAACTTCTCTAGACTTAACTTTGCAGTAATTAGTCGGACATCTACTCCAGACGGATTTAAGCATCGAAGCCGTTCCATGAGGAAAACCTCCTCAGGTCCGACTAACCATTGCGTTGTTTTCTGATATGATTGCAGGTTTAGAGTCTGGATCGGGACCCAACAACACAAACTTCACCACATACACACATGGACTCACAAACCCAGGCCCCCTATCTATTTTCACACAAACAATTTGGCGCCTACTGTAGGCTCCAGTGTGATAACTTGAAAGAGACACAACATTAGGAACCCCGTACAGACCCAGAGTACTAACGAACTCCAACCCGATCACCCACCCCGGCCAGCAAATATAACCAGGATAGTTATAGGTCAGGATGAAGTGTTTAAGGACCCCAAGCGCAGCGGGGCTTGGCCACTACTGAGATGCTGGCTACACTGCAAGCTCAAATAGAGAATCAGATTGCTACCTTTATGAGAACAATAACCGACCTCATAAACTAAAGGATACCTCGATAAGGGACAAGACCTAACAAATGGAATACCAACTCGATACCCAACTTAAACACTAACCCGGTACCTGACTTGAGGATCCTCCCTCGCAATGCTCCACCACCTGGAGACCTATGACATCAGTTGAACTGAAACCGGATATTGGTGAAGACTAAAATCGGGTGTTGATCGAAGGACAGGACGAGTCAGATCGACACTCTAAAGAGGACCTTAGGAGCCTCATTAACTCTAAAGTTTCTAAAAGACAGTCTCGGGAGTAGGCCTTGAGGGAAAGAGAAGTTCAAAACCCCCTCGGAGAAACTGGAGACCTAGAAAGGAAGGTGGAAGAGCTCTTCTGCATGATGAGAGAAGGAGCTCGAGACTCAGGAATGAAGTCACGAATTGGTTTGAGAATGGAGACTCTATTCACCGAGGAGATTAAGCAAAAGATGCCCCATGAAAGGTTCAAGATGCCTAGGTACGAACCCTACGATGGGACCGAGGACCCATTTGATCATGTGAAGATATTTTAGACCTCTATGAACCTAAGCGGGACAGAAGATGCAATCATTTACAAGGACTTCCCTACTACCCTATGCGGACCTGCCCAAGTTTAGTTCAATTCACTACCCCCGGGACCTATCTCTTCCTTTGAGGAACTTGCAAGAGCTTTCACCACTCAGTACTTTAATAGCAAGAGGATCTTGATGACCTTGGAACACCTCTACGAGGTGAAATAAGAACCAGGGGAGAGTTTGAGGGCCTTTATACAAAGGTTCAACTCGGAGGTGGTGCAAGTCGAACATCCCGAGGAGACTGATATTTCAAGGCGTTGATTCAAGGACTTGAGGATCAACTGTTGGTTAACAACCTTAGTCGTAACTTTTCTTGGAAGTATACAACTCTCATTGGAAAAGTCAGCTGACATGTGACAGCCAAAGCGATAATGACAGCCCAAAACAGGTTTAGAGAGGCCTGCAGGAGAACCTCAAGGGAAAGAAACCATGATGATTCTTTCTGGTCTTGTGATAGAGATGATAACCGGTCTCGGGATGGAAGAGGAAACCAAGGGTCCCAATCTCGGATTGAGAAGAAGAAGGAAAAGTCCAAGAAGAATGGTCCAGGATGTACATGGCACACTCCTTTGAATGTTTCAAGGGCAGTGGTGCTGTTTACGGCTCGGGCAAAAAACCAATAGATAAAGGAGCTCGAGAAGCAACGTTTCAGACAAAACAACCGGGACACTACAAAGTACTGTCTGTATCACTAGGATTGCGGGCACGACACCGAGGAGTGTAGACACCTCCGGGATGCTATCGAAGAGATGATTAGGAAGGGAGCCCAGAAAAGGTTAGTGGCCTATCGGGATCCTCCTAAGGACTGATCTTCACCAACACCTAGGGAAAGGACTCGTATCCTGTCAAGACGAGATGAGGGGGTAAAACAACGCTCGAGAATCAATGTGATACTCGGAGGGCTTTCACCACGCGAGTACAACGACAACCGAGGATCACAGAATTAAGCATCTCGGATGAGTCTAAGAAGAAAAAAAGAGAGCTCGGGACGATCAACAAGAGGAGGTCGGACTCGAGGATGGAGCAGGAATCACATTCCTCCATGACGATGCTTTCTTCCTAATTGTTCATATCGGGGAGTTCGGCATAGAAAGGATCTTGGTTTACAGTGGGTCATCCGCGGAAGTCCTATATTACACTGCTTATAAGAAGATAGGTATGAGCGACAAGGACCTGAAGCCTTTTAAATCCCCATTGGTGGGATTCACAGGAGGCTCTGTCTACCAGAATACGTATGTGACCCTATTGGTGTTACTCCGAGACGAGACCACTGAAAGGACCTCCTCTAGAATGGCCGACATTCTTGTCGTGGATCTCCTATCCACTTACAACGGGATAATCGGGAGTCCTGGATGGTAGTTACTGTAGTTTCCCGGCTCCAGAGTCCATTGTTTGAGGAGTAGTATGAGGCGCTGGAGAGCTCTCTGCTCGAGGATGCTTGGGCGGAGCTTGCGGTTCACTATTTGGACCTTGAGTGGTAATCACTACGTTCTAGCGTTTCCGGGGCTTACTCTCATAAACCCGATTGGTAGTCATCGTGTCCGACTGGTTCTTTTTCCTGGCCTAACGAGTAGCAACAAGCTTGTCATACTCCAAAACGCGGGCGGGGACCTGGCTGGTAGTCACTGTATCCAACCATATCTATTGCCTAACCTCTCGAGCAACAACAGGCTCGTCTATCTCTAAAGCAGACTGAGGGGATGCAAAACAAACAAGGAAAATGAGACAATAATGAAGTATCAAAAATTGGAAGAAGTAAAAAGAGATGAAGGTCCTTTGAGACTAGAGAGAAGAAAATCCATAGAGACTAGACCTCGTAAACTAACCAAAACCACGACGAACAAGATTGGACTACTCATGAAGGATAGCTACGATAAAGAGCTCGTGATCCGATTCCTCCTTCCAATCCATTATCTTTCGAAAGGCCATTGACTCCGCCTTGTTCATCTTGGGCTTCTTGATTTTCTTAGGATTTAAATTCTCCATCCATCTAAGGTAAAGGGCTAATTGCCCTCGCTAATCTGAGAAACAAGAACGACTCGATTCTTCCACCCTCTATGGTTATCCGAAACCTTATCTAGCCATTCCTCGGCTCTATGATTGGTCTTGATGTGAACAAAGTTGAAGAAAAGGGTGGGAGTAATAGAGGAGACCAGAACATCAATCTTGATAGCAGCCAAATAAAAGGCCGTGACAAGGTAAATAGAGTTCGGGGTGACTCAAAAGGGTGGAATGCCAAGGAAGGTGAATACATCTAAAATGAAAGGGGTGAATCGGAAACCGAAAAACAGCTTTTAGAGTATCCGTATAGAAGGGAAGAAAATTAGGAGGATAAGAGGAGTGCATACGATAGGAAGAACTTTGAACAATAAACCTCCAAGAGTTCAAAACCCTAAACTGCAACAAAATGAAAGGGAAACTGTGGAGGGACCTGCACATTGAGGGAGTCTCCTCTATTCGGGGATCCGTAAAGACGAGATCCTCCGATTCTCCCACCTCGGTCTCCTCATCCCTTGACTCTTCTAAGTAAGGCCCGTAAACTATTGGTTGTGCTGCGATCAATAGAGTCATGGACTCCGTCACTTAGTCCAGGACTATCACAATCTCTGAGGTATAGGGTCTATCGGGTCAGGAGGACAAACTACAAGAATCCGAAGATGGGGTTGTCGAGACTTGGTGTAGGGCTTCACGTGATCAAGATGTCGAAGGCAGGCTCGAGCTCGCGAAGTGTGAGATGGGAAACCAAGTCGACCTAATCCCACAAGTAAAATCCCTAACCTATTACTCTTTCCCTGACGCCCACAACACCACAAGCAAATCAAACTCAAAGCCAACCTCGAAATCCGTAATACCCTTGAGAACCCAAATCCAAAACCAACGAGATTGAACCTATGATGAGCGAAACAGAGGGACTGAGATCGAGACCAGGATAGGCGAACTCGGTTTAGGGCTGTTCAGTTTGGGTTGTTCGGTTTTGGGCATAACAAATCGGGGAATCAAGCTTGAAACCGAGACCTCGAGGTTGAGGTTATGTAAATGGGATCTACTAAAGCTGGGCTCCAACAAGATCCTTCGTCTCGTGATCTGAGCTCGGGAATTGATACCGGGCCTTGAAAAGCCAAAACCCCGAGGTCGGGCAACAAAGGGGAAGCCGGAATCGGGTTCAACACACCAAAGCTGGGTTACGGCGCGGGGTTCCGAGACCGAGGGACCACTGTTCCACTCGAGATCGGGATTGATGGCTTCGCAAATCTCGATAGACCGGGCTGCGATAATGATGGTCTCGTGAAGCCCGGCCAGTGAACAAAGCCGAAGTCGAAGCCAAAATCGGGAACGATGAAGCTTGACCAGTGAAACTGGGGTACAAGATCCAAAAAAAAGCAAAGAAGGCAAAACAATGAAGTTAGGGTTTGAGGAATCTTGTCTTAAAGTGGGGAACCAAAGTAAGAGAAATATGTGTTCGTGAACCTGGGGCTGCGAAGTCGGAGTTGGATTAAGCTAGAAAGTGAGGATCCAAGCAAAAAAGTTAAGATACGAAGACTATACAAACCGGCTTTAGGCTTGAAACCAAAAAAAATACAATAAACAAATTACCAAATAGTAATGTAAAGTTGGACCTCTAATTTAGGCTCTACAAGTCGGGGTTTGATCCCAAAACCTCTCCAAGTAGGGGTTTGATCCCCAAAGCTCTCTAAGTCCGATATAATGGATTTGGTTTTACGAAGGTGGGCTTCACCATGTTGGGGTACCACGAAGTTGGGGTCCCAGTTGAGGCTTTGATTTTTGTTGGATTTGAAGCTAGAAAAAGAAAGAGGAAAAATATGTAGGGGGGGGACCTTCCTTTATATATTAAAGACTAATGGGGCTGAGGACAAGGTCTATGATCCAAAAAGTCTAAGAATTTTGCATCTTATCCTTGGTGAGGAAATGCGGTTCACCAACTTTAGTGCGATCATTGGGAGTTTCCAAATGATTGAAGGATCCCGAAGGTCAAACTCGAGTTTTTGAAGCTCAAGAACTACAAGGCTCTGACCCTGAAGTTCCATCAAAGTTGGACCCAAGGCAAAATGTTGGTACCAAAATTAGCATACGATAATAGGCTACAAGCTCAAAATAAGGCCCAACACATTAATCCAAGAGCCCATGAAGGAAAGATAGATAGCACGTTATGAATGACTAAGTCATCAACCTTCTAAGGAGTTGATACATGTTAATCATACAAGGATCAATGATATCTTATAAATATCCTCATTTTACAACCATAAAAGGTAACTTCTTTGGATCCAACTCTGCAGTCATTAGTCGGACATCTACTCCCTACCGACTTAAGCATCGGAGCCGGTACATGAGGAAAACCTCCTCGGGCCAGACTAACTAGAGTGTTGTTTCCTGGTGTGATTATAGGTTTAAAGTACGGATCGGGGCCCAAAAACATAAACTCCATCGCATAAACACATGGGCTAACAAACTAGGCCTCCTACCCGTTTTCACACAAACAACTAGTTTCTACCAGGTTTCTAAAGTGGGAGGTGCACGAGATCAAGTGTGGAGGTGCTTGTTTGTGATTTAGTGAAGCTTGTTTATGGTTTAATAACTGAAATTTATATGTTGCTTTCCAGGTTAGATATCGAGTTTTGGTATTTATCCATATGTCGACTAGGACTAGGTAACAACAATATTCAACACCAAAGATAACATATGAATATCTATGACACTTTTATTCAACACCAGCAAAGGAAACAAACAAACAACATACTCTTAAACAAAATTAGTAGTAATAAATACATATATTAACGAAAATACGGGGGTGATTTTAAATCACCCAACTTGACTGAAGTCATACAGTAAGTTTTACTTTTTATATTATAAGTTGAAAAGTAAAAGTTTATACTGTAAGTTGATTGAATGTAGACTGTCAGATTTTAGTGTATTTTATAACTAAAATCTGACAATATACATTCAACAACTTACACTATAAAATTTTTAACTTACAATATAAAAGTAAGACTTACAATATAGTGGTAGCCAATACGCTGCCACAAAATCAGCCCCAACGCGTCCATATATTAAACAGAAAAAACAATCAGCAACAATAATTGAAGATAATCATAATACTCATAGTCCATAATCGAGTGATATCCTATATTTAATGAAAATAATTTTTTATTTCGGTTCAGTCCGGGAATAGTCGATACAGTTCTTGGACTTTTTTTCGTCCGTATCGATTTTCCCATACAATCTTTTTGGCATTCCTGGACCGTATTATTGTCGATGCGGTACATATTTGGTACGTTGGTTCGGTCCGGTTTTCGATCCGATACAGCTTTACAGGACAGGTTTGCTCACCCTATACATTGGTTAATAAAGCTCATGATTTAAGCAAACTTGCGGTTCGAACCAACCATTACACGAAGAAACTTGTCAACCAAACAGTCCAAATATATGTATGGAGTTAAGGCCATTGGCAGCGATTTCCTGTTCTTATTCCTCTTATTTGATTTACCGAGGGGTTATGTTACGCTGTTAAAAATCGTAAAATTCAAAACAAAAAACAATTTACAAAAAGATAATGATCCAAAGTCAAAGTTGTATAACCAGCAAGTCCTTCGGAAAGGATTAGTGGCAAACATCATCTAAAAAACAAGTGGATGATGTAGACAAACATCCTGCTAAGAACGGCGGATGTGACGAACATCATCCGTTTCCTTTCAGTGATGGCTTGCTATATTTGTTGATTTCTTCATTGATAGTTAACCAGTTATCAATGCCGGTTTTGGATCAAGAATCTTTACAAAAGAAAGTGATTTCATACAAAAGAATTTTTCATTATTATAATTTGATAAATACTAAAACGCGAGACTAAAATGAGAACAACAACAAGTGCAAATTGAACAAGAGATGAAGTCTAGGGTTTCATCGAACTCATTTCTCCACGAGTGTGAGACTTGATCGGTCAAATTGCTCCTCTGCCCTGGTGCTGATATCATTTATTTCTATATTGTATTCAATCTAAGACCAAAATTAAAGTATTCTTGATAAAAAATGATGATTATATTTTCGTTTTCTGGTCTTGTGGCTAGGGGTTTAATTCGATTTCGGGTCTTGTTAGATCAGATGTTTTGTTCATGTGAGCGCTTTGTTGTTGTGTGTTAATGCGTGATATGACCTAGAAATTTGGAGGGAAGAAAAGAAAGATGAATTGGGGAAGAACAGGGAAGAGAGAGAGACGAGGGAAAAGAGAGAGATTGAGAGAGGACAAAATGAGCTGTATTATTAGTTGGTTACAACAACCTGTACAGGAGTGGCTTATATAGACTCATCACGTCACTGCCACATCACTGCCATGTCACTGCCAGCTCAATTGCATTGCCCATATGTCATGCCACACCTTGAAATCAAAAAACTTGAAACAAGAAAAGAAACTCAACAACAACAACGAATACAATTTGGATCATATTAACTATCCTCCCCCAGAAATCCTTCTTGCCCTCGAGAACTCATCCTCACTTCAGCTTTTCATGACCTGAAAATCGACGTTTCATCTCCTGCAAGTCTTTCCAGGTTGCATCATCAAGATGACAACCCCTTCATTGCACCAGAACTTCAACACCAACAGAATTACCCCTTTTGACCAATCTTCGACCCAACACCTCCACTGGTTGCAACTTCCTGACAACCTGCATGGCAAAGTCAGGAATATCTACACTAGCTAGCTTATCTCCCACCTTCTTCTTTAGCAATGAGACATGAAAATTATCATGGATCTTGGCTTCTATTGGCAGCTTGAGCCTATAAACAACCTTGCTTATTTTCTCCACAATTTGAAATGGACCAAAATACTTGGGAACCAATTTCTGACATGCTCTTTGTCCCACTGATTGTTGCTTATAGGGTTTCGACTTGACATATACCCATTCCCCTATACAAAATTCTCTTTTAGATCTCTTCTTATCAGTAGCTACCCTCACCCTTTCCTGAGCTCTCAACAAATGGTACCTTAGAGTTTGAATTCACTTCTGGCAATCAATCATCATAGCATCCATAGATTCTACGTCGAATCCTTAGGAACATAAGGATTATGAAGAGCAGGAGAATAACCATACACAACCTGGAATGGTGTCATTCGCAACTGTGAAATGAGGTATTGTACCACCCCTCTTCCAAAGGCAGTCAAGATACCTAATTCCTTGGCTTATCCCCTGTCACACACCTCATATAAGCTTCAAGGCAACGATTCACCACCTCGGTCTGACCATCTGTCTCAGGATGCTAGCTAGATGAGTAATGAAGTTGACCCCCATGATCTTGAAGAGTTCCTTCCAGAACACACTAAGGAATACAGAATCGCTGGTCACTCACAATCCTTTGTGGAAGCCCATGTAGTTCAACAACATGATTAAGATAATCATGGCCACTTCGGGAGCAGTATAAGGGTGAGACATAGCACAAAAATTGAGCATACTTGCTAAAGCTATCGACCACCACTAAGATCATCTCCATCCCTTGTGGCACAGGCATCCCTGTGACAAAGTCCATACTCATAACAGTCCATACATTGTGAGGAATTGACAAGGGTTGAAGTTTACCAGGTACTGGCATTGTCTCATACTTGAATCTCTGGCATATTTCACAAGCCTTGACATAATTTCTAATATCCTTCTTCAAATTTTTCCAGTAGAACAATTCAGACACCCTCTTATATGTAGCCTGTTCTCCAGAATGCCCAGCTGTGGATGTATCATCCCATAGCATAATAATCTTGGTCCTCAAAGCAAGAGAACAACCAACTACTATCCTTCCCTTCCTTCTCAGCTGTTCTTGAGACCAAGAATAATTAGTAGAATATGCATGGCCCCTTTTCAGATCACCAATCAACTTTCTAATCTGCTCATCCCCAATCTACCCTTTACTAATCTCATCGAACAAGTGAGAAGACAAAGCACTCACCACCATGGTCATCAACTGATCTCAACCCTCGATCATGCATCGGCTGCTACATTCTCCTTCCCCTTCCTTTATACCACTTTGAAGTCATAACCAAGCAGCTTAGTGACCCATTTAACTTGATTTGAAGAAGCTATCCTTTAATCCAGAAGAAACTTCAGACTTTGATGATCAGTCCTTATAATAAAATGCCTTCTCAGTAAGTGAGGCCTCCATTTCTCAATGGAAAAAAGCAAAGCTAAGAGGTCCTTGTGATAGACTGATAGAGCAACATTCTTAGAAGATAAGGAAATACTGAAGAATGTAATGAGATGGCCTTCCTACATCAGGAGAGTCCCTAAACCAACCCCAAAGGCATCAGTCTCAATAATAAATTCCTTTTTGAAATCAGAAGGGTAAGAACTGGAGCTTGGACCATGGCTTTCATAAGAGTTTCAAAACTGACTTGTGCCTCAGGGACTACTTGAAGACGTCCTTCTTCAGCAAAATCTGTTAGAAGCCATCTAATGCTTCCATATCCCCTCACAAACCTTCGATAATACCCTGTGAGACAAAGAAATTCCCTAAGTTGTTTCAGTGTTTCAAGCACTGGCCAGTTGATCATTGCCTCCACCTTACTCGGATCAGTAGATACCCCACTCTGAGAGATGACATGGCCGAAATACTCCACCTGATCTGCCCTAAACACACATTTTTTCCTCTTGGCAAATAAGGAATGATGTCTCAGACTGCTTAAAGTTTACCTCATATGGCACATGCGACTGCTCCATGAAGGGCAAAACACCAATATATCATAAAAAAAAAACATTAGTATGAACTTTCTCAAGTGAGGCAACATTGAGGAGACATTAGTTAACCCAAATGGCCTCATGAGTCCTAAAGGTAGTCTGGGAGACGTCATGGGGATCCATTCTGATTTGGTGATATCCAGACCGTAGATCAACCTTGGAGTTACACCACAGATCCATTTAGCTCATCCAGAAGCTCCTCGATCACTGGTATAGGGTACTTATCCTTGATAGTACACCTCCTGAGCTCCCTATAATCCACACACATGCCAAGTTCCATCTTTTTTCCTCACAAGAACTGGGGAAGAATAAGGGCTAACACTGGGTCGAATTACACCAGCCTCCAAAAGTGCATGCACTATCTTTTCTATAACATCCTTCTGAATGTTAGGGTATCGATAGGGCCTTACATTGACAGGAGATGTTCCTTCCTTAAGTGGAATCTTATGATCGCATTCCCTATGTGGTGGCAATGAGGAAGGGCCCTGGAATATGTCATCAAATTCCAGCAAAAGAGTATTCAACTTTTCTCTCTTACTCATATTTCACTGAGTCATTCCCACACCACTGAAGAAAGACTCGCAAGGATCCATTTTTTCTGAATGCTCGAGACCCCCAATACCATGAGAGGAATCATAAACCTGCAGGGTAAAAAGTTCAGACCCAGCTTGAGCCAATTTACTCAGTTGCCTTTCCTTGATCAGTATGAGTGAAGTGTCTCTGGACCCATATAGTAAGGGTCTCTTTTCTTAATGCAAGAACTCCATGGTCAGATGAGAAAAATCCCACAAGATCCTTCCTAAAGTTGACAGCCATTGAATCTTTAAGACCATCTCATAAGCCCCCAAGGGCAATTACATCACATCAACTATGAATTTAGCCCCTACCATCAGCCAACTGAACCCCTTGCAGATCGCCTGAGCGTTCAACGCACTGTCATTAGCTACAACCACATCCATGGAGCTCTCCATATGCCTCACAGAACATCCCATCTTCTTGGCCACCTAAGGATCAAGGAAGTTATGAGTAGTTCTTGAGTCTATGAGTATGTGAAGTGGCTTACTCCCCACATACCCTATCACCCTCATTCTCTGATAAGTGTTTAACCCAGATAAAGCATAAGTTGAGATATGAGGCACCATTACCAGTGTCGCTTCCCTATCCTCCTCCTCATCAACCACTAATTCCACTTCCTCCCCTTCATCAAAACACACCTCCATAGCCTTAAACTGACCCCTGCTGCATATGTGGCCAGGAACGTGCATCTCATCACAGAAGAAACACTAATTATTCTTCCTCCTTTCCCTTATTTCCTTTCCTATGAGGGTTCTCGCAAGACTCCCTTCCCTAGGTGGGACTACTGGTCTAGGAGCCGGAGTTGAGACATTTAAGAGCTTTGGATTGAATGGAGCCCTCGGGGCTGGCATGGGAGGGCCAATCCTCCATGAATTGATCTTTCTTTGAGTCATGGCTAGGGTGCTCTCTTGAAGCCTGGCCAAGGTTACAGCATGGATAATCGATCGTGGATTGAACATCCTCACGGGAATATAGATCTCATCCTTTAGACCAAATACAAAATGGCTAACCGTATATGCCTCAGGAATATCAACCCTATTGAACAACATATTAAACCGATCATGGTAAGCCTGTATCGATCCTTCTTGCCTCAAGGACCTCAACTCAGCCATGGGATCACAATATTACAAGTCACTGAACCTAGTCTGCAATGCCATCGAATACTCCTTCCATGTAGGCATCCCCTCATCAACCATAAGCCTCATATACGCTTGGTACCAAAGAAGAGCCCTCCCTTCTAAATGAATTGATGCTATCTTAACCCTGCCCTGTGGCACTGTTCCATCCACCTCAAAGAATTGTTCATACTTGTACAGCCACCCCCTTGCATCATTTCCCTCAAACCTAGGGAATTCAATCCGAGCTAATCGAGTCAACACATTATGAGGCATAACAGGTACCTGAACATGGCGGTTTGGAACTGGCGCCCCTCCATTCTGCTCCAGTTGTGGTTGTAACGGCTCAGGGGGTGGCCCTAACCACCCATCACCATTGACCATGTTCACTAGATTCCGATCTCCCCTCAACTCCGCTTGCTGTTACATCAAATGTTGTTGTTATAGGTTCAGGCAGTTGATCGAAGTCCTCATCGCAGCTATTTCACCTTCAATTCTTTCAAGAAGACCTCTAACCACCTCGCGGAGTTTATGTTGAAGCTCATCCATGGACTCCTTGATCTGATCTTGAAATCTCTTTGTTAAATCCTCTTCGATCAAACGTCGATGTTCAGCCAATCGATCGTAATCGAGCTCTGATACCAAGATGATATGACCTAGAAATTTGGAGGGAAGAAGAAAAAGATGAATTAGGGGAGAACAGGGGAGAGAGACGACAGAGAAGAGAGAGATTGAGAGAGGACAAAATGAGCTGTATTATTGATTGGTTACAACAACCTGTATAGGAGTGGCTTATATTGACTCACCACGTCACTGCCACATTCTACCAGCTCAATTACATTGCCCGCATGTCATGCCACATCAGCACTTATTGAAATCAAAAGGCTTGAAACAAGAACATAAACTCAAGAACAACAACGAATACAATTTGGATCATATCAATACGAATGTTATGCTTTTCTTCTACTATCAGTTTGAGTTTTTGTTAGGGTTGGTTCATAATGTGATATCAAGAGAGGGCAAAGGATTGAGATTTTGGTAAGCCGAGGCTAAGCCGAAACAGAGTTCGAGAAATTCTTAGATTTATTTGTAGATACTTCCATAGCGGCTCAGACTTTCTTTCGGGATTGAGATAGTTAGAATCTATTGGGTGTTGGCATTCCCATTGGGAATGATATACTTGTTGTCGGGTGCGACTGAGTTTCCCAAAATAGTTGCTTTAAACCGATTTCAGTAGTTGGAGGGTCTGATTTGAAGTTTAGGCCAAGAAAATCGCGCTATGGAAATTTGTTTAACCAAGAACCTTGGGAGTTCCCTCTTCGAATCGATGTAACTTTTTAATCACAATTGCAAATGAAGTCGAAAGACCAAGATTTCTAACTTGTTTTATTGATGGAAAAGATGATCCCAATCGATTAGTTTGAGACAATAATGTACTTGGATAGCGTTCACCAAGGGAGCATCCACAAGAGGTGCATTAACCACAGCAAGTGCATCATCCACAGTAGGTTATACGTTGTGTGGCGCTAGCCCTATTGACTTAGCGTGAGAGCCTTGTTGTTCAAATTCTTCTCCATCCTTCACAGGCGAAGCATTCTGATTTTGGACCACGTCCAAAGTATTTTGGGGTACGTTTTCGTGACTGAAATACCATATTTATCAATGCCAAGCATACTTCCATTCAGGTTCAGGATCATTCATTTCAGGCATGAAATTTCATTTTCAAATATTTTTTTTTAAATTCATGTCAGGCTTAGGAATAATTATCATGTCAGGCTCAGGGGTGGAGCATGTCATAAACTAGATATCAATCAGGCAATCAAGATTCAGGAAATGGAACAACTTTTATTAATCACTACGTAATCAACTGGAAATAGTGCATAGCATCTAAAGGAATCTAGCACGACCTTCATAAAGGTCGTTTATTATACTAACTATCTAGAATCTCATATGCTACTTGATCATGATGATTTAACTCTAACAGTGGCTGCCGGGAGAGTATGCATATGTGGGAGAATATCCACAAGTTAGGGAATCACATCCCCATGCCTCCTCCTCCGAAATGGAGCTAGACCAACGTATAGGCGACCTCATCTTCAGTCGATCATACCACAAAGGATGGTACTCCGGTGGTGGGAGTTGATCTGCCACAGGCCCTTCTTCATCATCAGTTATGATAACTGGGTTCTCGCACGTCCCATCCACTTCTATAGTCTTCACCACGTCATCATCGTTCGTAGTCTTCTGCTTCTTGGTAGAGGGCTATCCCACCTCCAAAGTTCGCTTCTCTAGAACTGATGAAGCAACATTTTCTTCCAGAATTTTTTTAGTCAATAAGTCGAAGCTTACAGTCCACCGTCCTCGCTTGTAGTACACTTGGTTGGGTTGATTCCCAATGACCAAATTAGGATATAACGTCGTATATTTTTGATAGAGCTTGTGCTTGGAAATTGACTTAAGTAGTAAGTCTGCTTCATGAACAGGGTGCATAGGCAACCAGTCCTCATCAGCCCACTCGTCTAAGACTTTTCTCAAATAACGAAAGTGCTTATTTAGGGGGGGTGTACTCTATCCCATTGAGGTAACCAATAATACGGCTTCTTATGTAACCTCTGTATCCTGAATCAAGAAATTCTAAAGTCAGTCCCATGAGATCATAACTTAAAATCCTCTAATCATACATCAAAGAACAGATCATCCATTATGTCATCCCATGTCATGATTTTACAAGCACAAGTATCAAGAATCATCAAAATATTTATATCAATAAAGAGATTGACTCAGCCATTTATTAAATAATCCAGAATAATACATAAAAAGTAAATGCCCACGAATAAAACATAAATGAAACGACACCTAAACTAGTTTATTACAACTTTAAAATCATTATACTAGAACAATCCTTTAAATTAGTCTCCCAGCAAGCTTCTCTTCTTATAAATACTTCTTGCAATTTTTTCCATAGTTAGGATGTCCCCACTGTTGGTTTAAGTCATAGCACCAAATCTCTTGACATAACTTCCTTCAATTAATTTTCCACTTCCCATTCACGAGATATTCCTTCTTATTCGGCTCTTCATCCATAAGAAGGTTGTCATACTTAATTTTGAGCGCTGAAAGTCTCCCATAACTTGGCAAGGTACGTAAAAATGTCACTGCCTGATATATCGGACGCCTTAATGGATCATAAATTTTATTCAAAGCCCCTATAACCTTAAGCGTCTTTTCTAAGTGCCGATATAAGTCGTCCAACAGAAGGAAACACGGAATCCTCTGCCATACTGGTTTTACTGGTAGTTTGTTGGACTTTTGCTTTCATGAGCTGCGGAATATTATTCTTAAATCAATCAATAGAATCACTTAACTACAAGGTATAAGATTCCACATAAGATTATGCTAGGAGCATAGCACCCAAAACGCCCATTTCTACCTTAACGTGTACATGGTCAGATTCCTACCCACATGCGGATAATCTTAATTTCGCAAGATTTTCTTGTTACTACCCCATGTTCCTTTCTTAAACCCACGCTTTGTTTCCATTCTTTAACGCCCCAAGATTTTTCTATCCAATACCTGCTTGACACGTGGCGTTATCGTCGCTCCAAAGTCCATTCGAAACAAGGCGACAAGATTACAAGGGGTTTAAGTATCAGAAACATATGAAATTAACAAGAAATGTCCAACTTACATTGTCTTAAATTACATGAAAATCAAATGTCCAGAAATATATATGTGAAATGTTACATAAAGCTGAATTTAATCAACATCACTCTATTAAATGTCCCATTCCACGATCCTTTAATACCTGAAACAAACACGTAACCGTGAGCTCGAATGCCCAATAACACAGGATACATGTCCATTTCATGGATCCGGCATGCTTATTATATCATGCGTTTTCCATGCACAAACAAGATACAATACAAACAACACCTTACAATCATATGCCAAACAGGAATATGTATATATACTTATATATACGCACATAATAATAATGCAAATTCTTCAGGTTAAACCTTGATTCATAACCCTTAACCTTTATTAAAGCTTTTAAGGCTTTTCATGCATTACATGTCATGTCGTGTTGATTTTTATGACTTTTTTTAAGTTGATGACATGGGAGAAGTTACCACATGAATTTAATATAGTTACCTAATATGGCCGTATTAGGACCAATTAAATAGGCTTTATGTCTCTGTAATTGACCCAGGAGGATTAATTTTAACTTAACACGGCCATCACTTGATGCCCTTGCGTGCACGCGAAAGGGTTAATTAGACCCTTCCTACCTAGTCATGTAACCATGGCCCTCCAAGTCATTGATAATTACAGGAATTACTTCATATTCAGGATTCAGGATGCTCAGGCATGTAACGTGGAATTAATTACATTAATTCCATGTATAGCAGGTGACTACCATAGCATTTGTAATTCAGGATTTTCAAGCATGTGTCAAGTAATTAATCATATTAAGTCCATGTGTAGCAGGTGACTACCATGACGTTTCATGATTTCATATAACGTTACATTTAATTATATTTGAGGTTATCTGGAAATAATTCCTCATAAATCATGCGGGTCAGGTATTTTTGTAACGTTCTCTAATGTTTTCAGGATTAATATTTCGTCACAAAAATAATATACAATCACATACATGTTGTCACACATCAAGAACAAACAGTATTCAAGAATCATTATTATAATCTATAATATTCTACAAGTCGACATCCGGCTGCCGGTGGTCAGGGCTTGCTCCGGAGAGGCTGGGCAACGTTAGGGAGGAGCAGGTGTGAGTCGAGAAGGAGTGGGGAAGGCTATCCGTGTATGGGGTTGCTTCGGCGAGAGGTGGCGTAGGCGAGGACGGCATCGGGGGTGGCCAGCTGTGGTCGGGAAGGGGTCATCGGGATCGGGGATGGACATGAAGGATCGAGGAAGGTGTAGGTGCGTACGAGGTGTGTTGTCGGCGGATGAGGAGGGTCGAACCCGGCCTTTGTTCAACGAATTCCGATAGGCTCTGGTTGTTTCCGACATCGGGGAACATCAACGGAGGTCGGGGTTGATCGGATCTGGTTGTTTCCATGGATTCTGTTAGACGAGACGAAAGCAAAGACGAAGACAAAACATTTATCCTTTTCTCTATCTCTATTCTCGACCAGCATGCTCAGGTTTGATGCGAATTTGACGTAGGATTGAAACTAATATATAGGCAGGTTGTTGATATTTTTACGGGAGTAGTTAACGGGTTGTTGAGCATTTAATTGTTTCAAGTTAATCTGACCATTTCAAAGATATCCCTAAGATCCTCTTAGGTAGAATTAAACCCGCAATATCTCGTGAAAATAATAACGACACAATAGTACGAGAGACAGTTAGATATATTTATATTTTTTTCCAAAATTTGCTAGGACATTACACATCTCTATGAATGATTGGAATTGAGGCAGCAAAGTGCATATAGCTGAGTGCATTAGCATCCTGTGTCGCAATACCTAAGCAGTTATTCCAAGAAACCATGGACACCTGTCCTTAACATGGATGTGCTCGTATAGAGTACCATTCACGATGAACTCATACACCAGTATGTTCGGTCTCGAGACAGTATCCCAGAATCTTCACCACGTTCCGGTGGCTGATGCGAGTGAGAACGGCCACTGCGTTGATGAACTGCTCCATTTGTTTCTGGTCCACTGCCCTCGACTTTTTGATGGCCACCACTTGTCCATTTGGTAGAGATCCTTTGCATACCACTCCGCTACCTCCTTTCCCAATAATATGGTCATCGTCGAAGTTCTTTGTGTCAACCCTTAATTGCTCAATTGAGAATTGTTCATGATAATGCCTCAAATCTTCTTCTTCGTGTGGCCTTTGTGCGTTTTGCTCCGTGTGAGCGTGTCTGTGTTCTTCTCGGCGTGGTCTTCTTCTCGCGTGTGGTGTCTCTATTTGTTCCGTGTGGCTCTTCCATCTTTCTTGTATAAGAGAAGCAAAGAGGAGAGCGGGGAAAGTAGAAAGGCAGAGAAAGAAAGGGGAAACTAGAAGCAGAGGAGAGGCAGAGAAAGGGAGAGCAGTGGTGTGGTGTTTTTTTTTTATATAAACACCTTAAACACATTCAAATGAGGGTGTTTAGTTATTTGTTATGAGTTTTTTGTACTCGTATTGCTCCTTTTGTATTTTCTCATTTGACTAGTGGATTCTTCTTCATCGACGACTGCCCGTAAGGGTTTCCACGTAAAAATCTTTGTCCCATTAATTCTGCGCACTTGTTATTGTTTGTGTTTTAATTAAACAGACCCGTTTGTAACAAACTGGTATCAGAGCTTGGAACGTTTCAATCCTTGTTTCCTATACCGGGTTTGCCCACATAGGCTTTGGAACGAACGTTGTTAAGCTTGGGATTTAAGTTATATTTTTTGCAGGTCAGTTTTTTGCATTTTTTCCACAAAAATTATTTTTTCCCTGGGATGAACAGTGCTTGAACAGTACAGTGAACACTGTACAGACAGAGACACTAGCATTCATCACTAGCAGGACAAATTTCTTTATGAAAAAGGGGATTCGCAGTTATGCCAAACAGATAGCCAGCCAAGAAAAGAGATAACAGAGATGTTTGCTATAATTGTGATAATACTGGTCACTTTGCAACAAACTGCTTTCAGAAAAAGAGGACATCTAAGTCTGTTGATAGCCAACCCAAGAAGGAGAAGGCAACAAAGTCTGTTAACAACAAACAATCAAAGCGCTGAAGGCTAAAGGCAATGTTGGCAGACAAGAGCTGGAGTGACATTGAATCTTCTGAATCTGATGAGGAAGTTCAACTCTGTGTGATGGCTAGACAATTTGATGTTGATGAGAAGAATCATGAACAAATTTGGCACTTAGACAGTAGATGCTCAAGGTACACTACTACAAACTTAGCTTTACTCACTGATTTCAAAGCCAAAGATGGACCAAATGTTATATTCGGTGATAATGGAACTGGTAAGACGAAAGGTTATGGGACTTTGGGAACAGGTACGATCACTATTCATAATGTTGCATATGTAGATGGTTTAGATCACAATCTATTCTCTATTAGTCACCTTTGTGACAAAGGACTAACAGTGACCTTTCAAGACAATATGTGTCTTGTAAAAGATACTGTTAGTAACCAAACAAGGCTGGTTGGTAAAAGAGATGGAAATGTCTATATAGTAGGCTTTTATCATCCTATAACCAGAGATTCATGTCTGTTGACAACAGACTATGCTGCTCAGAAATGGGTTTGGCATAGGAGATTGTCACACCTAAATTTTAAGAATATCAATTGTCCGTTGAGAAATAATTAAGTAAATGGATTACCTGATATCTCTGTTGACAAGGATAGAGTTTGTGATGCCTTTCAGAACGTAAACAGACTAAGTCTACCCTAAAAGGAGTCAGGAATCAGATTACGACTGGATCTTTATAACTCCTACACATGGACCTTTGTGACCCTGTAGCCACTCTTAGTTTTGGACAAAGCAGGTACATCTTAGTGGTTATAGATGACTACTCTAGATATTCTTTGGCATTCTTCTTACACACAAAGGATGAGACCTATCATGTCCTTACACGATTCCTGAGGCAAGTTCAAAATGAAAAAGGCCTCAATATCTTAGATATTAGGAGTGACCATGGGACAGAGTTCAAACACACCAGGATGGAGGAATTTTGTGATATCTTTGGTATTCAACATAATTTCTCTGCTACTCGAACTCCTCAGCAAAATGGAGTTGCTGAAAGAAAGAACAGAAACTCTGACAGAAGCTGCTAGGACTATATTGGCTGATTCCTCTGTGCCTAGGAGGGTTTGGGGTGAAGCAATGAATACTGCATGTTTTTTACAAAAGAGATCACTCATTAACAAACGCTTTAACATGACTCCTTATGAGTTATGGAAGGGCAGGATACTTATATTGGATACTCTCACAGATCACTCAATAACAAACTCTTTAACATTTTTTGGGTCTAAATGTTTTATACATAACAATGACAAGTATCCCTTGCATAAATTTCAACCCAAATCTGTTAAGGGTATTTTTCTAGGATATTCTGTTCTAAGTAGAGCTTTCAGAGTCAACAATAAGCCAACTCTGAAAATCGAAGAGTCTGTTCATATTTTCTTTGATAAAACTAACCCCCTCTCCACCAAGAGAGGATTGTGTATTTGATGAAGAGTATGAACAGGAAACAGATGAATAGGATCACAGATCTAATAAGACCCAAACGGATAGTCTGATGATCAACGGACAATCTGAGTCTGATGAAGAACAGACGACTCAAGTTCACCCAACAGACGACATTCATCAGACATCTGATATACAAGGGGATGATCAATCAGAATAGCCACAATATCAATCAACTCAGCTTGGACAAGATGGAACAAACTACTTGATTAAATGCCATCCACCTGATCTGATAATAAGAGATATCACCGCACCTGTCAGAACGAGATCTGCTACTGCCAATGAATGTCTTTTCACTTCATTCATATCTCAAATGGAGCCCAAGAATATCGAAGAAGCTCTGATGGATCCCAGCTAGATTGAGTCCATGCAAGAAGAATTAAATCAATTCACTAGACTAAAGGTCTGGGAATTGGTTCCTATGCCTAAGGATCGTCAGATTATTGGCAATAAATAGGTATGCAAGAACAAGATGGATAAAGATGGAGTCATTGTAAGGAATAAGGCCAGATTGGTTGCACAAGGGTTTTCACAAGAAGAAGGAATAGATTATGACGAGACCTTTGCACCAGTTGTCAGACTTGAAGCCATCAGGATATTCTTAGCATATGTTGCTTCTGTAGGAATGAAGGTATATCAAATGGATGTCAAGAGTGCATTTCTCAACGGGAGACTTCAAGAAGAAGTTTATGTCAAACAGCCACCAGGTTTTGAAGATCCAGACAGACCTGACCATGTCTACAAGTTACACAAGGCTCTCTATGGACTACAACAAGCACCAAAATCATGGTATGACACGCTATCTACTTTCCTTTTGGATAAAGGCTTTAATAGAGGTAAAGTGGATACTGCTTTATTTTTAAGAAAGTATAATGAACATTTGCTGATTGTTCAGATTTATGTTGATGACATTATATTTACATCTAGTGATCAGAAACTTTGTATGAGGTTTTCAAAATTAATGCAGTCATCCTTTGAAATGAGTATGATAAGGGAACCTAAGTTTTTCTTAGGCCTCCAAGTACAACAACTAGAAAATGGAATTTTTATTTCACAACCTAAATATTTGAGTGACATACTTAGGAAATATGTTATGGAAACTGCATCTGAGATGAGAACCCCTATGAGCACCTCTGTTAAAATACATAAAGATGTAGAAGGTAAACCGTTTGATGCTACTAAGTATAGAGGCATCATAGGATCTCTACTATATCTTTCTGCTAGTAGAGCAGATATTATATTTTCAGTATGTTTATGTGCTAGATATCAATCAGATCCCAAGGAATCTTACTATATTGCTATTAAGAGAATACTCAGATATTTGAAGGGAACGCCTTATGTAGGTATCCGGTATCCTAACATTCAGATTAGTGGAATTCATGGATATATTGATGCAGACTATGCTAGATATAGGTTAGACAGAAAAAGTACTAGTGGAACTTGTCAATTCATGGGTAATAGTCTAGTATCATGATCTAGTAAGAAACAGAACTCTGTTGCTACTTCAACAGCTGAAGCTGAGTATATAGCTGCTGGTAGTTGTGTAGCTCCGATTTTGTGGATGAGATCACAGTTATCAAATTATGGTTTCAATTTGACAAATTGCCTCATTTATTGTGATAATACTTATGCTACTGCTATATCTGAGAATCTTGTATATCACTCTTGTACAAAACACATAGATGTTAGGTATCATTTCATTAGAGATCATGTTCAGAAGCATGATGTGAAATTATGTTTTGTTCCTACTGATGAACAATTGGCTGATATTTTTACCAAGCCCCTTAATGAGAAAAGATTCAATCTCATTTGTGACAAGTTGGGTTTAATCTCATTAAGAGGTTAGGCTTTGTCTATTAATGATTTCATTGAGAATTTTTCAGATTACATCAATTCCCTAAGGTTTAATGACTTGAAGAGTAGAATGTCTGATGACATCTATGTATTGAAGTCTGATGCATTGGAAACTGGGATGTCTATTGACACCTGAATACTGAAATCTGATGAATAAAGGGAGATGAAGTCTGATTATGTTGGTTGAACAGTCACAAGGCGAGTATGACTTCAAATTGTTCAATCCTATGAAATCTTTTCTGGTTATGCATCGAAAAGGTAACTCTAAATTTTTATAATTTACTTAGTATGCTTGCTTTAGAATATATATAAGTATATGTGAAAATGCATGCATGATTGTTCAATTACTTTGATTAAATGAATTTAGGTGTGTGAACAAATCTAGGTGTAATTACACGCTTGTGATTGTGAGTAAAGTTAGACTTAATGATCATAATGGATGGATTTAGGTGGAATGCATGCGTTTAGTTGTCTTATCCAAGACTGATTGAAATAAAAGAAATGATTAAGGAAGAGAGAGAGTTAATCTGTACCACTAATTGATTGGGTGTGTGAAAACGTTTGGGATTCACTTTACTGCTGTGTCAAATTTCTTTGCACTTTTCACTCATGTTTTTTTTGTTGCTGAGATTCATTCATGAAAAGTGAAATGTTTTTCCCTCTACTATATATATACAGAGTAGTTAGGTTTGGAAAAACTCTTTCGAATTCTTTGCCATTAGCGAATAACTTCTCCCAAAAACCCTAGTTTCCCAAAAAACAATTCACTTCACCAATGGCACCATTCATCAGTATCCATACTGGATTGGCCGTCGATTTCAGTGCTCTAAGCGGAATCTGCAGAGAATTTGATGGAATTCTTGAGATGATCAAGAATTTGGGGCTCGAGTTACTGCTTAGTGCTACATGTAGAATCTCATACTCAAGGGCAAATGAGTTCTTAGATAATGGAGTTGTACGAAAGGATAGAGATGAATTCGTCACTATTGTTGATGGAGTGGAGATGGTAAGTGCACATTCTATCAGATCCATCTT
Source organism: Drosera spatulata (assembly GCA_035668315.1). Lineage (NCBI taxonomy): Eukaryota > Viridiplantae > Streptophyta > Magnoliopsida > Caryophyllales > Droseraceae > Drosera > Drosera spatulata. The sequence continues at coordinate 26,838 of JAOVYX010004282.1, forward strand.
TCATTTACCACAAGGTGGTCACACAGGTATCTCTGACCACACTCTAGTAACTGGGTGGCAGAAGATGATGGGGAATGTCTAGTTGAAGTCAGGGACAGTTTTGGTGAAGGATTTGCCTACTCACTGTGGCCAACTGGCTGTTATAGTGAAGAAATGTTTCTTGTGTCAGGGATTTGCTGTTGATATCTCAGAATCGTTGCTGCAATCATCACTGGAGCGACGATAGATTGGGCATTCATCATGCTCAATCTATGGAAGGAAAACATAGAGGAGGCGAAGTCCAACCCGAAGAGGAAGACTTATGTGAGAATGATAAGTTTCTATCTCTTTAATCTTGAGAAAATACCAAAAGATAACGGAGTTCCTTTTCTAACCAACAAGTTCATATCCTTCAGGAGGAATGAGTCTGAAGGAACAGATAGAACGTCTTAATCCAGGACGTCTGATGGCCAGCAGACTTTGAAGAAGAAGAAGACCTCTAATGCTGTAGCTGGGCTGTCTGATGGCCAAAAGACTTTCAAGAGGAGGAAGACCTCTAATACTGGGGCTACTTAGAAGAAGCAGAAGAGATCTGCTCAACCTGCACAGTAAGCTCAGACATAAGAGGAAGTGGACTCCGATGATGAGCCACTTGTCAGACGAAAAAAGACATAGACGTCTGTTCGTAGAGAACAAACAATCGATCAGATGTCTGGTGGGAGACAACAGATACCTGAACAGACATCCTTAACACAACCTCCTCCACAACAAAAAAAGAAACCATTCAAGAACCTAAACAAAGGAAAGACGGTACTAAACCCTGATAAAGCAATGACCAACGAACAACTCAGAGCAGCATTGGCTGCAGGAGTATTCGAAAGCTCTAAGACTAAAGGTGCCAGATGGGGCATGTGGCTGATCATAGCAACTTCTAATGAAGATGGAAACATGTTCGTCTTAGAGGAATATAAAGAAAAAGGACAGCTGGACAACATTAGCAAAGTTCCTGAGGAAGCATGAATTGGGTGAAACCGCAAAAGATATGTTTTACTCAGCCATCAGAAGGACTCCAAGGGATGAAGAAGGAGATGATGATGACAACAATCAAACTCCAAGTGGAGATGGTTTGGATAGGCACACCTTAGAGGGGGAGAAGTCAGTTGATCAGACTTCTACTCTTCCTCGAGGATCTGAGAGCAGAAATGAAGAGCAATAGCAACAGAAAGCTACAGTTGAGCCAACAGATATTGAAGCTTTCCAAGCTCCTGATACAGAGGAGGTGTCACTCATCAGGTGTTTCATCGGAGGAGCTTTCAAGACATACAAGTGCCTTCTACCCTTCCTGCAGAAGTACAGAGCCCAGGAGGTCAAGCAGCGGAGAAATTCAATGACATTTCACCAGTTTTTTTAGATGATCTTCCTGAACGGCATACTATTGCTATAACAGATAACCCATCTGCCCCAACAGACAGTATTTTTCAAACTGTTGAAAACAGACTGCAAGCTCATGAAGAAAGAATCACGAAGATGCTTGAGAAATGTGAAGCAAGAATGGCTCAGGAAATCGCCACAACTGTAGAAAAGATGTCTGATTTTGATTTCAAACTAAGGCACGCTTTCAGTGGTCTGAACAAACAGATTAGTGATAAAGTAAAAAGCACGAATGACCACTTGGAAGAGCTACAACAATGTCAGATGGCGCTGCTGAAGACATTTGAGCATGAAGCAACTGGTGGATCTGAAATGGGGAAAGTTATGCAAAGAATTATTGATGAAATGAAAACTGATAATGCCTTCATCAAATCAGATATAGAAGTAATCAGTGACAACATCAAAGTTTTGAAGGCTTTTCTGGGGGTTCTGCGTTCTGAGACGGACAACATCAATAGTAATCTACTCAACATTGATCAGACGACTACAAACACGAGCACAGAAACGATACAGATACGTCAGGTACTGAAAGAACAACTACCTAGCTGTAGTTCTGTACCCAAACCTTAGGATCCTACCCTATTGATTTTGTCAAAAGGGGGGAGAAATATAGGAGTTTTAAAATGAGAGTTGGGTTCATGACTAGGATAGGATAGGTCTATTCTCAAGCAGTTATCTGTTATCTCTGTTGTTGATGTCTTGATGTCTGATATCTGTGCTTGCATGAAAATTAATATATGATATCTTTCTGACTGATATAATGTCTGATTGTGCCAAAAATAAAGTGTTCCAACATCAAATAGGGAGAGATTGAATAGGTGAATCAGACTTAGGGGGAGATTGAAGAAGTGTATCAGACTTATGCTTTGATTACTTTGTCTGTCACCGTTTATGATTTGATATGTCAAAATACTTGTTTATGTTCTATGCATATTATCTGTCATTAGAATCTATACCTATAATATTAGTAATCTGATAGTCCTAGGAAATGTTTGAGAGAGTTAGAGTTTCGGAGGAGAAAGGACTTCTTGGAAGTGCCGAGTAAATCAGACTGGCTAAGAAGACTTCAGGGTATCAGAGTTTCATTGCTCATAAAACATAGTTCAGATGAAGATTGGGTAGTTTACTGCATGTCTGTATTCTGAAAAGTCTGTTCTGTGCTTACGGTGTGAAGATCAGAGGACTACTACTGTTAATAACAGACTTCTGGGTTATAGAGATTCAACAGACTACAGCGATGGACCAGAGGAGTTCAAACAGACTTCTGAGATTGGAACAGACGAAGGCTAACAGACTTCGACACTATATCACACTACAGCCTTACATGGACTGGTTCAAATGACTTCATCAAAATCTGATGGGAAGTCTGATTGAAGTAACTGATATTCTAGAATGTCCGAACGACCTGACTTATTTTTCAAGGCATCCAGGATCTATAAAAGGTGGATGGAGGACTCATTTGAGACAATTTTTCAATCATTCATTTACTCATTCTTCTGTGCGCATATTGTCTCAACTGCAAGCTTCAAGATTCAAGAACCATCCACTTCCGGTTCTCCCTATGACAAAGTGACTTCCACAACTAGGGATTTTCTGAAATCCATCATCATCCTCGATTGATTGGATTTCATCTTTGGAGATTTCTATATTCTCTATAGTTTTGTGAGTTTTATAGATACTTATATTCTTTCTTGATGTGGATCGTTGAGTGATCCAGAAGACTTAAAGGTTGAGAGCTGAACCTGAAAACCCTTTGTAGATCAATTGTGATCTTGATTTTGTGTGGTTACAAGGCTTGCTGAGTGATCCAGGCAAACACAGAGGTTGAAAGGTGAACCTGGAAACCTTTTGTAGTCTATTTTGTGGTAGTGGATTTGTTGTGCTGCTCCGTGGGTTTTTTCTCCCTGAACTACGGTTTTCCACATTATATTTGGTGTTCATTTTTCTTTTCCTGGTGATTATATTTCTGTATTCATCCAACAATCAACCAATCAGATCAAGAACTGTCAGTGAAAACTATAACTTCCTTTTTCCGCAGCGTTTGGTTCATAATTTTATAATAGAATCGAATATTGATCAATTAGCCTATTCACCCCTCCCCTCTTCTAGGCTATTTTGGTGTAATCATTGTAACACTTTCACCTTTCTTGTAAGGTTTGCTCTCCTTGAGTTCTAAGCCCTGATGACCTCTCCCACTGAGGCCTCTGCAGCTTAAAATCCCTTTCTCCTTATGCTGTTGCTGTTGATTTTCTTTTGAGCTTATCTGCTTCTTTTCTTTTCTCTGCTGCCTTCTCCCCAGATAGCCTTTCTGCTTCTTTCCCTTTTTCGGTTACCTTCTTCCCCATTTTGTTAGCATTTAGTGCTGTTATGATGGCTTCTATTATAGCTCGAAGGGCTTTAAGTTTAGAAGTGGTTATCTGTTGAGCAACGGTGGCCTTGGCAGTTTCAAGCTGAAGCTTATTTTCCACCAAGCTGAGCCTAGTGTCATTGTTGAGGATGTGTTCTTCAAATTGCTGTTGAGTGGTTTTCAAAGAAGCTTGTAGTTTGCGAAGGTGAGCTGAGTGTTGGCCCCTCTGCTTGTTCAGGTTTGAAGAGCTTAGCATGTACTGCTGAAGATTTAGGGCATTAGCCCTCTGAATTTGGTCTATGAGGCCTTCAGCCATATTGGAGAGAGAGTCATGGAAGTCTGCAAAGCATTTAGTTCTGGTAGTCTTCTTAGCTTCCAACTCATCTGCAACTGGTTCAAGTCTGTTAAGAAGGTCCTTGAATGCATCATTTGTCCTCTGATGTATGTTGTAGATCTCCTGATACAGTTGCTAGTCTGTACTCTATTGTAGCCTCTGGTGGAGATGACTGTTGAGGTGCAGGAAGTTCAGTTGTGGCCATTGTTCTTGTAATAGAGGATGGCCTTTCATGAATTGGTGTCAATCTGACATCTGCAAGAGCTTGCCTCAGACTTTTAGCTATAGTCTAGGGTGTCATTTAAATGTCAAATGTACCACCATAGAGTAGTCCTTGAGAGAAACCTGTTGATGGTGGATCTGCCCTAGTCTACACCAGTCCAAATGAAGAGGGGGTGAAAACACCAGGTTGAAGGGACATACATCTTGATCTTGCATCTGTTCCTGACCAGAGGAAGTGTCACTCATCAGGTGTTTGTTGATTTGTTCAAGAGTGACACTTTTGAAAGTGTTTTCTGCTGTAGTCTGCTCCTCTCTTGGCATCAAGATTATTCCCTATGATTCATCCTCTACTATGATCACTTACTCTGCTTGCTCAGTGGTATGCTGATAGTTTACACGTGTTTCTTTAGTGATTGCCTCTGTCGTATCCCTGATTGTTGATGCTGAATCCTTTGTTGTTGGTTCGGTAATTGTAACGACCTTGATTGATACTTCACCGTATAGGTTCCTTTGTTGTTGTTTCCTCCTGTTATGCTAATTCTGATGCTGGGGACTCTACTGCTGGAGACTCGGCTGCAAGTGAATCTGCTGTTAGCTCTTCTATAGCAGATGGTTATGCTGTTGATTGTTCCTTTATCCCTTCTTTAGCAACCTCATCAATGATGTCATCATCATCATGATATTCTAGCTGTGGGAATTCATCGTGACCATCATCATCATCATCTCTTGGTGATGGTGCTTTGCCGACTGTTGGTCTTGACAGGTAATCATAAATCTCCAAGGTTGCAGTCCTAACATGCTTGTCAAACTGCCTTTTCAGTTCAGCTTCCACTTTAGGACTGTGCACAAGTTTGATGTATTGCAGCTATGCCTGTTTGTGCCATCTTGTTTTAATCTGATCTGAAAGAGTCCGAACTAAAATAGGGTACAACACTCGTGAAATGAAGCTACTCTAAAAGAAAAACTCATTAAGCCTTGCCGGCATCTGAGGCAATCAGTGTCCCAAAGCCCGACCATTAGGTACTAATGGAGTAAGGGCTACCAATTCTATACTTCTTATTGCTATGTTGAATCTTTGATCTCAAGAGCTCCACTAAACAATATGTAGGGTTCAATGGGCCTCTTCTTCTTGTTGGCCTCCACTCTTTTAATGTGAACCACCTGCTCAATTTCTACTTCTGTCATGCCATCAATTACGCCTATTTCTGTTCTTGAACCGTCTGCATTGATCTTGTACCTTGTTATTGGTCTTGAGGGTATGAGGTTTGGCCGTGCAGGTTTGCACTTCCTGTTGATTGGAAGTTTGTGATCCTTAATAAACTGTTGGATCATTGCTTCCTTCTGAGGCTTGTCCAGTATTTCTTCAGTTTTGGCCTTGTGTTCTAGAACCTTCTCTTGTATGGATTGGACAGTCTATAGTGCTATCATGATCTCATCTTTTTCTGGAGATTGCGTTATTATGGTTGTTCTTATGGCCCATGCTTCTGATGCAGTTGAGGGCTGGTCAGCTTCAACCACAGCAAATTCCATTCCAGCAGTTGGGACAGGAATGATTGCTATTGTAAATGTCTTTGCTACAATAGTTCTTATTGTCAGTGAGGCTATAATAGATGTACTCAGTGGTTGCTCAGTCTGTATCCCTCTGAGTTTAGCTTCAATGGCTTTAATCTCCTTCCTTGTGCACCTAGCTCTTGCCTGAGCTATGTGCTTGGTCCTTCTTTGATTTTCTGATAACTCCTATGAGCTTCCAGGGCAAGCTTCTAATGGTTCTTATCAGCACTAGCCTTCAGATATTTTAAAGCGATGTTTACATCATGAAGTACAACTATTTGTGGCTCCTTTGGTGGTAAACTCTTTGAGGATGATGCCTCAATTGCCGTTACAATTATCCGTTCTTGAGAACTGGCCTTAGTCTGCTCTTCTGTTGGTGCAGAATGTGCTTCTGCCTCCATTTCTTTAGGCTGTGCAGCAGGGAGCTCTGATATTGTTTCCTCTTCTGAGGTCTGTAGGACAAGTTTTCTCCTGGAAACTTTTGCCTGCTTTGGTTTAGTTTCTAGTGCCTTTTTGATCAACTTCCCTTTAACTTTTTCAGGCTCCTTCTTGGTAGACTGGTCTGCAACGTTTGTTGTGGTCTGCACTGCTGCTGGTTTCTTTGAAAAGCCTATTGGCTACTTCCCAATCTTCGGGAGATCAATCTACTTGGTCAAAGTCCATGGCCTCCCCTTCTTGTCAGAAAGTTTGAGCTTCTCTTTGAGGATTATACTTATAACCCTTCCAAACAGAGGCTATTTGGCCTCTACTGCTTTAACCAATTGATACATCAGTGGTTTGGCCAAGTTAAGTTTGTGCTTGGTGAGAATCGCACACATAATTTCTTTCTGATCAGAGGTGATATGATCTTTTGAGAACTCTCTTGACATGATTACTTTCTTTACCACGTCTGCTAGCAGCTTGTGTTCTTTGGACAAGTACTTCTTCATTGTCCGTATCCCTTCCTTCTGTTTGTCTTCACTCAGCATTGGGTGCCTACCATCAGTTACCACAGAGACAGGAATGTCTCTGGGTCCTTCATTTAAAACTCCAAACAGCTGTTCGAAGTCTTTTGGTGTGATGGTGATCCTAACTTATTTGGTGGATATGTATGTGATTCCTTGAAAGTCCTCAGCAACTTTGGACTTTTCAATGAAGTGTAGTACCTCTTTGTCATATATTCTGCTTGTTTCTCACAGAAGTACTTTAAACCTACGTCCTTGATTAGCTCAGATATTTTCTTAACTTCATCTGATTCGTTCTTTAAAGTCTCAAAATCTAGAACCACTCCCGTCTGCAACTCAACCTTTCTTGTTGGGCCGCGTTGCTCTTGAGCTTGGTCATTCTTGGATGGAGTGTCGGATCTAGTGTTGGCCATTTTCAGTGAAATTGAAACAAATTTTCAAGTATGTGAAAGTAAGTTCTTAGGATTTGCAAACTAGGGTTTGCAATAAAGCGTAAGAGAGAGAATTAGAATGCTTAGAGTGAGAGAATAAGAGAGTAAAAGTATCTTTGGTCGAAAATTTTTTCATATTTATACTCTTTGAAAAACTTACCGTTGCACAGATTCAGTCACTGATTTTGACTGTTGCGTAATTTTAGACAATCAGTTTTAAAACGTTATTTCTTTCCAAAAATAGAATTGCAGTGGAGTATAAAATAATGCTGGTCTGCATTCCACATGTGCAGTAGAGCAGTAGAGCCTTTTGGCCATTTTACTGATTCAAATCAATCATAGTCAATTCACATCGGAATTGAATAAACTTGTTCTCATCAAGACGCTTTATAAAAATGTCTGCAATTTGTTTTTTTGTTGGAATATATTCCAATTAAATGTGACCTTTTCGCACATGATCTCTAATAAAATTATATCTGGCATCAATGTGTTTGGTCCTAGCATTGAAAACTGGATTTTCTGAAATTGCCATTCCAGACGTGTTGTCACAAAATATTGGAATTTTAAAAAACGTTATAACACAGTCTGCAAGTTGTGACCTCATGCATAGTACTTATGCAGCACAGTTTTCTGCAACTAGATATTCTGTTTATGCAATAGAGGTTGACACTATGGTCTACTTCTTGCTGAACCATGAAATCAGTCTTGTACCAAGAAATTCACATGAACCACTTGTGTTTTTCCTGTCAACTCTACAACGTGCAAAGTCTGTATCTGAATAGCCCGTTAGTGTAAAATCTGATTCCCTAAGATACCATTCACCCAGATATGGAGTTCCTTTGAGATATCTCAGGATTGTCTTTACTGCAGTGTAATGCGATTCTTTGGGATAAGATTGATACCTTACACATACGTAGACTGAGTACTGAATGTCTGGTGTTCTTGCAGTGTGGTATAAGAGTTAGCCAATTATTCCTCTATACATTGTTTTGCTTATTTGTTTTTCACTCTCATCCTTATAAATTGTTGCAGCTGCACACATTGTTGGAGTTGCGTGAATAACTATCTGTCACCTATCGAATTGCTATGTTTTGAAATGGTAATGGGTTGGAACTTCGGCTTTAGAAAAAGAAAAAGAAAAAAACATTTTTACTCGAGAAATTTTAGACTTGCCTTGACTTGCAACTGAAATTTTTTTGAAAAAACAAAATAGATCAAACTAACATTACGTATCAATTTCACATGGTCGTTCCTGAACTATATCAAGTTTTAAACACATTTCATTGATTGCCTTTTATTCTTCTTAAGCATATTAAAATTAATTTCTTCACCTTCACATTTCATATAGAAAGTTCCTTCTTTAACATTAATTATAACATTTGTTGTTCTCATGAAAGGCCTTCGTAAAATAAGAGAAGATGATTTTTAACAATGTACACAATCATTGGCCATTTCAAGCCCATAGAAATCAACATGAAATAGTGAATGACTTACTTCAATCAATACATTTTTAATTTTAGCGGACAGACGAAAATTAACGTCAAATTTCATGGAAGTCCCAATTTGAAGTTTCATTTAAATTTTGTCCCCCATTTTGTCTCGTGTACTCTATTGTTTATCATTTATATTGTACATCATATGCATATGTACTGAGATTTGTCTCTCATATACTCCAATTTTGCAATAAGGGAAAAACTGTTAGTGAAACTTCAAATAGGGAGCAAAAATTAAAATTCACGAAAATTAACCAATTGAATGGTAAATCTACTGGGTTAAAGAAATCCAATATCAAGTATTTTAACACAGATAATGATATGCCATTAACAGAAGCACCCAAGTCAAGAACACACTCATAAATATCAACATCATCAATGGTGCAAAGAATAGAAAATATTGAAGGAGCTTATTCTCTAAATAGATTATCCTGCCTCTACCCTTCATCACTATTTATGTATATGATGCCTACTTGCTCATAATGGTCAATAGGTTGAACGGGTGCCATTTTCTATCTTTGTTCTGTTTACTTGACTCAAGTTTTATATATGCTAAATGACTAATTGTACTCTCTAAATTGTGAATGCTAATAAAAGTTGCATTTTGAATATCAATAGTATTCTTTTGAAGGTTCACGGTGCTAGACGCTATTTCATAGTTTTCTCTAAAGATGAAATTTTTGTTTGATATTCAATAGTCAATTTATATTGAGAAAAAAAAATAAGTGGACTGAAAATTTGAGCTTTAAAACCACCAAATGCATAAATATGATCATTTTCTTGAAGTGAAGTGCATAAATATAGTTTGCTACAATGCATCCTAACAAATTCCACCAGACTTATGTAGGGGGATAATTTCATTGAATAATTGTCTAAATTGATTGAACAAATTACTTAGTTGTTAACTAACATCATTTACTGCAATTTCATTGACTTTCTTGACATCATTTCCTGCGTTTTCAAATTGTAGAGCGTTTGACTCCATTATTTTTATTGTTTTCCTCACATTATCTGGGGTTTTATTTACTACAACTCTATCACTTACAATATCAACTATTGCTATATCCATAGAGTAAACCCTCATAAAAAATTTTGACTTGAATAAATGTTCCGTACTTTTATGTTGTTAATAACTAGCACATAGTCGTTTAAATCTTCAAATATCTAATGAGTGTGAAAATATTAATACTATCTATATGTGAAAACCTTTCATTTTTCGCTTTTGAATCCTTTATTCTATATTTTAAGCTTATTTTCTAGTTTGGGACTTGGACACGGTTGTTCGCTATTTTAATTGAAGATTTGATCGTGAAAAACAAGTTTTATCATTGTTACTAAAATGGATGAAAAATTCTTAAAGATGAACGTGAAGATATATGAAGATTTGATGATCGTTGATGATGATTTTGAACGATGTATGAACTCATTGGATGATTATCTGAATGTTAAAGATCGTTATGTGGTGTTTGGAGCGGAACCGTTATGTTTTGAAACTATTTTATGACTAAATAGAGCATAAGAATAAAGAAAGACAAAGAAGAAGATTTGAGACCCTTTTGAGGATGAAAACGATGTCATTTGAAGTGATTTTTAATGATAAAGAGGCTAGATAAGGTATATCATTGATCACGACAGAGTTCAGAGAGGGACAAAAACATGTTTTTGGTGAAATTTGACCTTGTACGATTGTGGGCATGCCCGTCATCATCGTGACAAGCTTTTTGAAGAATATAGAAACCAACCAATTGAAGACCATGACTAACACAGCCGTGACAAGGCTTTGTTAGGGTGACATGAGTATCTTTTCATAGTTTAATTTATTTTTACTCTTTTTATTAGGGTTTTCGAGGTTTTCTATAAATATTTTCAGATTTTAAGTTTATCTGTAATCAAAGTTTGCATCATGGATTAACGGTAGCACGCTTTTGTTTCGCTTCTATTTCTTCTTTTCTTCATTGTTAAGGATTGTAACTCAGTGTTTACACTTTTCATTGTGTATCGTCATTGCGGATCTTTTGAGGTTATTGAATCTTCGTTTTTAGCAGAGTATTGTCTACTATTTTTTTATTTATCTCTTATTTTCGTTCATGATGATGCTTGTGTTGACAATGAATGTTTCGAACTATCACTTCATTAGTGAGTAGTTGATTTCTTAGGGTTTGATTGATGTGGTTTGAGCGTAACGGATCATGAGATGACTCAGATCTAAGACTTGTATAATGATGAAAGTTGCATGAAATCGATCTTAGTCGTTTATATGTTATGAAATCACCAAGATTGGACACTTAATGTTATCATGACCTAGCTAACAATTGCAACAAGTAATTGTATATGGTATCAAGTAACACATCATGATTTAAGCTCATTGTCATTAATAGTTATTGATTGATTATAAATAAATAGAATCATTTAACCTTATCCCTATTTTTGGTTGTATTTAGCATGTTTTCTTATTTGGATTAAATTTATTTATTTTTAATTAATACGAGCACATTAGTATATAGGTCAGAGATAAATAGGTTGATTAATTATATGAGTTCTTCAATACTTAACATTCTAATGAATGTGATGCTTATGTCCAATAGTGTCACAACCAAAGTATTCTGAATGACAAATCAATTTAATTATCATTCATGATTGATCTCTAAAGCGAGAATGAACTTAATCAATTCCATACCTTTTAATTAACTGTACCTCTACCTATGCATAAAATTTTTACATGTGTTGTTGTAATTCCAAGAGGTACAAGCTTTGGAGGGGGGGG